>CM038231.1:83668963-83931668 GCA_021442155.1 Cymbidium sinense | reverse complement strand
TCCTTTTTTTGTGAATTTTGTTTTGATTTTGGAAAATTCGAAATTCTTACTTAGCAAATTTAGGTATGTTAAGTGAAGAATCCAAGTGTCTTTTATTTGATTTTTGAAAATAGAATTCTTAGCAAATTTAGGTATGCTAAGAAAATCCTGAGTGTTTCATTTTGTTTGGAATATTTTGGTTTTTGAAAAGGTAGGATCCTTACAAAATTTGGGTATGCTAAGGGAATCCTAAGTGTTTCATTTTTATTTGTTTTGATTTGATTGAAAGTGGAGACTTTTTTCTAGCAAATTTGGTATTCTAAAGATGAAGTCCCACTTAGTTTTGTGAAATGAAAATTTCACTTAGCAAGTTTGAGTATGATAAATGAAACTCCAAAAGGTTTGTTCAAAATTTTTGATTTCACTTTGGTTTTGAAAATAGAAACTTCTCCTTAGCAAATTTGGTATGCTAAGGAAAGAAGTTCCAAAGGTGTTTGAAGATTTTTGTTTTGAATTTGGAAACTTTACTTAGCAAATTTGGGTATGCTAAATGAGGTTCCAAAAATGTGTTTTGAAAATTTTGGTTTTGGAATTTGGAGACTTGACTTAACAAATTTGGGCATTTTAAGTGAAATTCCAAATACGTGTTTAGAATTTTGAATTTTGGACTTGGAGACTTTACTTAACAAATTTGGCTATGTTAAATGAAGTTCCAAAGTGGTGTTTGAAAATTTTTTAGATTTTGGATTTGGAGACTTCACATAACAAATTTGGGTATGTTAAATGAAGTTCCAAGTGTGTTTGAAAATTTTGAAATTTGAAATTTGGAAACCTCACTTAACAAATTTGGGTATGTTAAATGAAGCTCCAAAATGTTGTTTAAATTTTTTTGAAATGTGATTGTTGGTTTTTGATTTTGGATTTGGAGAGTTCACTTAACAAATTTGGGTATGTTAAATGATGTTCCAAAATATGTTTTTGAAAATGTTTGGATTTTTAATTTGGAGGCTTCACTTAAAAAATTTGTGTATGTTAAATGAAGTTCCGAAAGGGTTTGAAAATTTTGAATTTTGGATTTGGAGACTTCACTTAACAAATTTGGGTATGTTAGGTGAGGTTCCAAAAAGTTGTTTAAATTTTTTTTAAATTTTGATTTGGAAATATTTTTTTAAATTTTGAATTTTTTAGATTTGGAAGCTTCACTTAACAAATTTGGGTATGTTAAATGAAGTTCCAAAATGTTATTTTGAAATTTTTTTGAATTTTGTTTTTTTGGGTTTGGAGACTTCACTTAACAAATTTTGGTATGTTAAGTGAAATTCCTAAAAGTTGTTTAGAAATATTTTGATTTTGGGATTTGGAAACTTTACTTATCAAATTTGGGTATGTTAAGTGAAATTCCAAATGTGTTTAGATTTTTTTTTTGATTTTGGAGAGACTTCACTTAACAAATTTGAGTATGCTAAATGAAGTTCCAAAATGTGTTTGAAAGTTTTTTTTTGAAATCTTTGATTTTGAGTTGGGAAACTTCACTTAGCAAATTTGAGTATGCTAAATGAGTTTCCAAATATGTTTTGAAATTTTTTTTGGATGTGATTGTTTAAGTTTCGATTTTTGAAAAAGAGGTCCTCCATTTAACAAATTTGGGTATGCAAGAATGGAAGTTAATCTCATTTTTGAAATGTGATAGTTTTATTTTGTGTGTGATTGCTTTTTTGAAAGAATTTCCAATTACATATGGGATATGTTTAAGTGGGATTTACAAATGATTTTATTTTATTTGAGAATGAAATCTTCATCAATAAATTTGGGTGTATTGAATGAGGATGTTCATGTGTGCTTTAGCAAAGTTTAATTTTATTATAGAAATGAAACTTCCATTCGACAAGTGTGAGTATATTGAATGAAAGGTTTCACATGTGTTTTTTGAAAACCTTGATTTTGATTTCTTAGAAAGATGATTGTTCATTTTATTTTTGAAAATGAAATCTTCATCAAAGTGAATTGATGGAAAGATGTTCATTTGTACTTTTGAAAAATTTTTGATTTTTGATTCTAGAAAGATGATTGTCATTTTATTTGAAAGTGAGGTCTTCATCAAGGTGAATTGAAAGAAGATGTTTATTTGTGCTTTTGGAAAAGATTGTTATTTTTATTTGAACATGAAACTTTCATTCAATAAGTGTAGGTATATTGAATGGAGAGATTCATTTGTGCTTTTTGAAAATGTTGTTAGTTTTATTTTTGAAAAATCCCTACATGTAACAATTATGGGAATTGTTAAATGAGGGTGATAAAATTTTGTGGAAAATATTTTATTAAGTGCATTTTTGAAAATTTGCTTTTTGAAAAGCAAAGTTTTTATGGAAGATTTATTTTTGTCTTTAATATTTTGGAATGAACCTTTCCTTATCATAAACATCATAAGGGGAAAGTCCTAAAAATATTTTATTTTTATTTTAGATCTTTCATTTTACCCATTGGAGAATCCCATGGGGGTTTTAAGACCAACAATGAATGCAGTCCTTAAACCTAAAGATGTTGGCTAACTCAACTCAAGGATGAAATGAGCTAAGTGCCAATGGAAAGACGGATAGTCTTGGATTTATACCAAAGTACAAACCCATTATCGATACTCAAGACAATGATCATTTATCAAAGATGGAGAGGAACCATCGGAGTCAGAAAAAATCGTGGTGAAAATTTCTATTAGAGTCTTTCAAATCTTTGGGAGAAAAAAGAGGAAAATGCCCTTATAGAAATTCATCTTTTAGGATGACATAGATCCATGTACTTATTGGTGATTGAGTACTTCATCAAGGAAATATTGTACTATCTTGAAAGACATAAGGCACTACCCTTTAATGGACCTAATCACCTCAATAAGGACTCAGGATGATGGGTCTTATGTACTAGATTCTTCCCTACTTTACATGGAAAAGTAAAGCAGGGTTTATTTTAAAAGGTTCATTAAGTTCCCTACAGGGGCAAGCCCCCATAGTTAATTACATCCTAAGGAATGGGGATTCCTTAGGAAAACTCTCGATTAAGGTAAATGATCATTGTCTCTGAAGATTTCAATAGGGGAGGACTATCAATTTATTGGTTTATTTTTGGGAGATCAAATGAGATTGATCAAAGAGAGATTTATTATTGAGGCCAAATGAGAATAAGTAGGAGATGCTCACGATGCTAGGAAATCTAGCAAGCATCTCAAACTATCCTATGATTGGGCTTTATATTTTTGAAATTGATTTAGTTTGGTTAAGTTATATTTTTTTATTAGAAATTTAGAACTTATGATTCCTTAACACAAGATTAAGAACATGCTTAAGAGGTGAGGAATTATGCTTATGGCCCACAAAGGGGAGAAGCAATCTCAGAACCTAAATCTAGGGAGCTTTGGTGAGGGTCAAAAGTGCAATCTAAATCTAAGGTGAAAATAGTAATTAGTTTGTCTTCATAAGAAAGGACAAACCACCCGACAGCTTAGACTTACAACCGCTTAGGGGTGGCTACCAACTAACTCCTCCTATGATTTCAAATACATGTAGGCAAGTCTTATGCTTAATACAAGATAGCTAGACTGTTATTATTTAGAAAGAGACTAAGCCCTTAAACTCACTCCTTAAAGAGACTAGATCATGTAAAGGTATGCTTCAAATGACCTAAATCTAATGCAATTCAAATTTAATTTTTTATTTTTATTTTGGACAATCATTTTTGACTCAAGCTAATAGGATTTTTATGCCAAATGCATGAGAAATAAAGATTATGGGCCAAAATTAATGAGAAGGGAGGAGGTGTGTTTCCACCATAGCTCTCATAGGTCAAGCCAAGTTTCTCTGGCAAAGGTAGAAGCCCTCCAAATCAAGAGTGAAATAAGATGAATTTGTGCATGATATTACAAAATAAATGCTCATCTAGCTAAGGGGTTGCTAATTCTTTTATCTTGATTTTAAACTTAAGCTTTAGGTTAGGTTATGAGTTATTTATTTTTATTTTGAGTTATCAAGTTGGGTAAAAGATATATTTTTCCTTAAAGAGCTTGATCCACATCCAGGCCATACATAAAGTAAAGAAGAAACTAGAAAAAGTATGCCACTTAATGCACAAGCTAAACAAATCATCAATCAATATATAAAGCTAAGTACAAAAAGAATAAAAGGCCATTGTGGTCGGGCACCACCGCACAAACTCAAAAAAATATCAAATTGGGTGGCCGAGCTCTACCCTTATACAACCTGGATTACAAATGAATTAAATTATAATTAAGCAAAGGAATTCATTGCTATCGGGTCTTCAAGTTCTTTCTTCTTTCATCTTTTCTTCTTTTGGTGGTAGATGCTCCAAGGCTTCACATGGTACATAAGATAGAATATTATGATCATCTTCCATACACCTAACATTCTCTAAAATATACATGCAAACAAACAAACATCAAACCATTCCAACCTAACTAAAGCTAGAAGTGGTGACTTAGGAATTTTATGTTTGTGCTTTGAAGGTGTGATAACACATGGCTTTTCAAATTTTTTTTAAGTGTGAAGGACATGTTCAACTAAGAGGAGGGTTTCATTTAAGTTGTTTAAGTGTTTTGGGTTGATTTTATTTCATGTTTTGATTTGGTTTAAATGGATCCTACAATTAATTACTAAGTTATGAAGAGAGGGAAAGAGAAGAAAGAGAAGAAGACTTCTCTTTCCTTCCCTCACCTAAGTAATTTCTAAAGTAGATTCACATTTTTAATTTTATTTAGATAAATGTTTTGATTAAATCTTTTAATTAATCCTAAGTTTAGATAAACTCTAAACAAACCTATTCAAAAAGAAAGACATTTTAAGATTAAATAAAATGAATCAAAATTCACATAACACACATTACTTCATTTCTTTTCGAATATATATATATATATATATATAACATGCATATAGATGGACCCTAAGCATATCTATACATGAAAATGAGAATATTTAACACACTTTATGATGCATGCTAAGTAATCCATTTAAGAAATTTAGAAGTTATATGCATGATTTTCTTAAGTAGAAAAGGTTTTCCTTATCCAAAATTTTCACATACACATATGAAAGTAAGAAAGGCATAAGTGAGTACAACACCATTGTTAACCGAGGTGTAAGGTATAAGACCTACTTAGGGCTACTTAAAACTCAACCTCTGGGGTTGTCGAGACTAATATACCACTTTCCTTAAATACAAACATATGTATAAAAGAAATGAAATGGAAAAGAATGCAAAAGTTGTTTAATGGATTCATTTTGTTTATGCAATTTATGTATGCAAGTATAACCCTTCTTAGGTGATAGCATAGGGATGAATAGGGTATGGGATGAAGTAAGTGTTAGGTTCTTTTCAAATGAACCACATCTCTCAACTCTATTCAAAACTATGCCAACATAAGAAAGAAGGAAACCTACTAAGCATACCTTTATAATCTATCATGCAAGCTTATAATTAAAGATAAGTAGCACTTTCATTTTGTATTTGATTTATGTATTTTGAAAATAATTTGGATTAGTGGTGATAATAGCCATTCATATTTCTACTTTAGTCAACACATGCAAGTTTGACATAAAGTAAATAATTTCATTTTAAAATTTGAATTTCAAAATTATGAATGCATGAAATCATATGACAATTTAACATGTTGGGGAAAGATCAAAGTAATGAAAGCATGTAAAAACAACTCACTTCACTTAAATCCTAAAGACATTCTTATAGAATAAGAAAATTTAGAATAAATCAAAGTGAATTTCAAAATGATTTTGTTTAGTTTGAGTTTGATTTAATTTTGAAAAGGTGAGATGAGTTTGCTGTTCTAACCCATTCCACATGTGTTTGATATTTTTTTTAATTTTTATGTAATTAGATCCATTTTATGTATTGATTAGGTTAAGGTATGAATTAAGTAACTTAATTAACCTTACACACCACCTTAGATGAATTAACTAAATAATTATGAGCCAATGAGATGACATAAAACCTCACAAGAATTTAAATTTGCAATGCACCTAATAATGAAGGCCTAATGCAATTTGGCTCACAATTAAAGTTAATTAAGATAAGGGATTTAGCTTAAATAATTTTAAAATACCCTTTCACACATGTGAATTGGATTTTGATTTTCTTAATTGAACTTAGGCTATTAAACACCTAAGCATCTACCCAAGATAGATTAATTAAGTTTTGGAACTTTTTAGAATTTTTAGAAATTGATTAAGGGGATAATTAATGAATTAACCCTTAATTAAGAGGAGATTACGGAGAAGAGAGGGGATTTAGGGAATAGCTTAGGAAAAATGCCCCAAAAATATTTCATAAACCTCTTACTTATTGGATCTAACCTTAATCAACCCTAATCATAGGGTAAATCCACTAATCATATCTAATTGTGCTTAATTACATGAAAGGGTATTGAATGAAATAATTTCCATTTGAGCCCAATAAATCTCAAGAAATTAGAGGAGGTAGAGGTCATCCCCTAAAATGAACCACAAAATTGAGATTAATGACCTAATTAAAAAATAATTAGTAATTAAGATTCCTAAAGAAACCCAAATTTAGAGAATAGAGTAATTCAAAATTCATTGAAATCATTTTAAAATATTCTAAATGAAATTATCTTTTGATAGAATTTTTTATTTAATTTTTTTGATTTTTCTAGAAGGAATTATGAAGTTTAAAATTTTTTTGAATTAATTAGGAATTAATTAATGCATTTAACTAATCTCTGCTTAATCCTTGGCTTACAGTGCGATGCGTGGCGGTGGTAGTCAGCGCACTTTACACGCATCGTGCCATGAGGGAATAACTTAAGTTGTTACCTCACAAAGGCGGTGGCGGTGCACACGCTTAAATTCTCGGCCGTCTTATCAAAGATTGGATGATTAAGGAAATCCCCCATAGTTTATGAAGGATAAATGAGATCTAAACGTGTTAAATAATCTCAACTGTCCATCTAAAATTCATGGATGGATGGCTGAGATGAGCCAAGTTCTTCCCCTTAATCAACATAGACCGTCCATGATCAAGGGGAAGATCCAAGCTCAACAAATTCCATACCTCACTGGAGGTGATCACCAGCATTTGATATTGATGAGGTAGCTTTGTCTGGTGGAGATGAAGCCTTGTTGAAATTTTTAGGCCTTGGGATTGAGTGGATAAATGGGTAGACCAACTCCTCCTAGCTTGGGATTTGACTTTGATCCAATTAAGCTCTTCTTTACTATGGGAACTCCAATAGGCTTGGTGCACTGGTGAGCTTCTAGATGAAGTGTGTGAGTAATTAGAAGGAGATCAAGTGTGGAGAAAAGGAAATGGATTGAGCTCCCTATTTTCTTTGTGCAAAACCGAGATTAGAATTCAAATCCTCTAGAAGCTTGGGAGTGCTCTCGATGATTGCTCACTTCCTAGGCTTCAATCAGAGTGAGTGAAAAAATAGTGAATTAAGGGGGTATATCTCCCCTTGAAGGATCGGAGCATGTCCATGCCATTTTGATCCAATTGATGAGATTGAAGAGTTTATTTTGACAGTTTTGAGTGTGCACATAGTCAGTTTGATCCAAGGAATGGAATACCAACCTCCCATGTGCTTGAATTGAGCTTGAGAGGAGTTTGGAAATTTTTAAATGGTGGTGGGTTTTCTAGGGACCAAATGGGCTGACCAAACCCATTGGGTTGGTGCACCACTCATCACTAAGTCCCCTTGAGCTTTTAGGAAAGTCTCGATTGTGAAGAGGGTATGACCAAATTACCCATGGTTAAGCAAAATTTGTTCTATGGCCTAGGGGTAGATGGTCATTTTGCTATTTTTCCACTTTGGACATGTTGGGTATGTGGAGAAACTAGGTTTGGCCAAGTTTCAATGGTTTGGAATCCATTTGATAGGGTTTGGCTCATGTTGACCCATTTCGGTCAAAATGGGTCAACTTGGGTCAACTTGACCAATTGGTCAAATTATCAAACCAAGTTGGGTCAAGTTCATATGACCATTTGAAATATTTTGGTGGCTTTGGTTTGGTTCAATTTTTATGACTTCATTTAGGTCAAATGGGTCAAGTTGACCATTTGACCCATTTGACCTTGAGGTAGGTCAAGGGTAGGTTTAGGTTAGGTTAGTCATATGGAGTGGATTGGTATCTTTGTTTCAATCAATTTGGGTTAAGTTCAATTTTGGCTCCACATGACCCTTTAGGTCATGTTGGGTCTAAGATTCAATTGGTTTGGGTTGGCCAATTGAGAGGTTTGGTCAAGTTCAACAAGTGATTTGGAAATGAACTTGACCCATTGGTTTGATCAATTTGGCTTAGATCAAGTTTTGACACATTTTGACCCTTTAGGTCAAAATGGGTCAAGTTGGGTCAAGTGGCCAATTGGGCTAGGTTAGGCTCAAATGTTGGCTTGGTCAAGTTCAAACATAGGTCATGAGTGAACTTAGATCAATGGTTTCAATTGGCCTATGGTGGAATTTGGATATGTTAGGTTTCATTTTTGGTTAAATGTTGACTTGGTCAACCCTTAAGTTTGACTTGGTTTGACCTAATTTGATTGATTGATCATCCCATGATGATTGTTGATCATGATGAGAGGGATATATGAGTTTGGTTCAATCCAATTTGGTTAGGATCAAAATTTGGCTCATAAGGGTACTTTAGGTCACTTTGGGTCAAGTGAGCCTAAGTGGGTCAAATGGCTTGGTCAAAGCTTGATTTGAGTTTGATTGATCTTGTATATGGACTTATGATTGAAATATAAATCCATTTATAGTGGTTTGAAGTCAAATGGGTTTTGATCCATTTGATTTCATATTCAAGGAAGAATATGAAGGGTTTTGACTTTGCTTTGACTTGGGTTTTGATTGGTGATTGATGTTTGGATTTTATATGAGCTCATGATTGTAGGGTTGATTGAACCATGAGAAGATCAAGAGTTTTGGCTTGATTTGAAAGTGATTTGGCTAAGTTCAAGATTTTGGCTTGAAAGGCTTAGGTGGATTTTGAGTATATTTGGATTTGATTTTTTTTGGAATTGGTTTTGATTGTTTGAATTTATATTTCATTTATATATGTGAATATAAATGAGAATATAAATATCATGAGAAAATTTCAAGGATTTGAAGTGGTTTAATCATGAGTTAAATCCATTAGAAGGAAATTTAAAGGATTTAAGAAATTTTAAATTGGAATTTAATTTTTTGAATTGGATTTGATTGATTTATATTTATATTTCATTTATATATATGAAAATATAAATGAATACAAATAAGTTTTGAGAAAATCTCATGAATTTGAATAGGTTTGATCAATATTTAGGTTAAATCCATTAAAGGAATTTAAAGGATTTAAGGAGTTTTAAATTGAATTTAATTTGAGTTGATTTGATTGATTTATATTTATATTTCATTTATATATGATATAAATGAGAATATAAATAAGTTTTGAAAATCCCAAGTTTGAATAGGTTTGATCAAGATTTAAGTTTGATTTTGGCTAAGTCCTTTAATGAAAATTAAAGGGACTTAAGAAAATTTCATGAATTGATTTTGAATTTTGAATTTGATTTGATTTATTTGAATTTATATTTCATTTATATATGTGAATATAAATGAAAATATAAATGAGTTATGAGAAAAATCTCAAAGATTTGATTTGGTTTTGATTGCTTTAGGTTAATTCTTTAAGAGAGGGATTAAGGACTTAAGCAAAATTTGGAGTTAGGAATTTTTTATGGATTTTGATCATGAATTTCAATCATATGAGGTTGATTTGGATTTGGAGAAAATCAAATAGAATTTATTTGGTGTTTGACTTGAAGGAAGGAAAGTGAGGAGTGGTTCAAGCAAAGGATAGGCAAGTTTCTTAACACCCCTAAGGCATGACCTATTCCTATGACTAACCTTTCTAAGTCTTCTAGGGCTAGGGGAGTGTCCACCTAATCACTAGATGTGTCTTAAGACTAAGGAACTCTTAAAGTCTAAGAGGAATCTATAAGATGGAGGTGTTGAGAGCTCATTCTAAAATGAGGTCAACAAAGGGCTAGGTGTGGTGTGTGACAGGAACACCGCGCGTATTGTGTTGACGAAATGATCAACAACACCGAAAGATCACAAGCATTAGCAGAAATAATCCATCCTTAACCCAAGGAGTAGAAAAAATCCAGAGGCTAATGTAATGTGTCTCTACTTATGTCCAAGACATAAGAGAGAGGAAAGAATCCACTAAGGGATAGAGTGTGAACCTTCCACTAAGGAAGTAGGTTCAAATCATCCACAAGAGGATGAGAGGTTTGATTTGAGTTCCGCTGAGGGAAGATGGTTGAATTTGTCTTAATTTGTTATTTATTTAATTTGTTTTGGTTTGTTGTTTAGACTCGGATAAGTGAAGTCTCCCGAAGCAGTTTCATCCAGGAGGTTGAAATCCATTTGATTAGAATCTTTTGACAAACTAGAAAAATTTACATCTCACTGAGGAGAAGCAAAAGAGTTGATTTAGATTGGTTGATTGTTTTGTTTTGTTTCTTTGTTTTAAGTTTTTAGATTTTATATTTGAGATGGACCCTATTGGCTTGCGATGGATCACACTGAGTAGAAGCCATGGAGGCCTAGACCTAACTCAGATTTACCAATCAAAAGGGGTAGTCTACTAAACACATAGTAGGACTAACCAACCAAAGGAATGACTTTCGGTATACAATAGCTGTACTAGGAAGAAAGCATAGTAGACTTACATCCTCCAAAGTAGGGACTAGTTACTGGGGTGATCTATTAACAAGACAACCCAACCTAAGGCTGACTATTGAGTGAATGCCGCTGGGGAACTTAAATCAACTCAAAGGTAGTCACAAGATTGATTTCATTTTTTAGATTTATTTTGATTATGATGAATCCCATTGGTTTGTGATAAGCTGAGTAGGGGGAGGCCTAGACTCAATTTACCAATCCAAAGAGAATAGTCTACCAACCACAAGGTAGAACTATCCCAAGGAGTGCCTTTGGTTTTTGAGTCTTAAGGAAAGGACTCATCTTAGAGACAAGGAACCGGGTGATGGTTTCTTTGGGAAACAAATCAAGCCCCCAACCTAGGGCTGACTATTGAGTGAATGTTGCTGGGGGACTTAAATTAACCTAAAGATAGCCAAAGATTAGATTTCATTTTTAGATTTATTTTGATAATGATTAATCCTATTGGTTTGTGATAAATTGAATAGAATGGAGCCTAGACTAACTAGTTACCATTCCAATGGAAATAGGGGTAACTATCCAACTAAAGGAGTGCCTTGGTAGCATCTCTATACTGGAAGAAAGTATAGGGACACATCTTCCAAAGTAGAACCCACGGGTGATCAATTGGCAGACAGAAACTAAGGATTATTGAATGAATGCCTTGGGGACTTAAATGAGCTCAAGGATAGCCAAGATTAGTTTCATTTTTTAGTTTTATTTATTTTAATGGATTTCATTGATTTGCGATGGATCACTCGAGAAGCTTATGAGCTAGACCTATCTCAATTCTTGAACTAAAGGAGTAGCTTCCCATGATGGGATCGACAAAGGTGCCTTTCAATTTGTAATGATCAATTGAAGGGAAGAAAGCAGGACTCACATCTTCCACTAGAAAAGATCACTAGGGTGGTGTTTCTTTGATAAAAGGGGCTTATTTGATAGTCATGCTAGAAAGAATGCATCATAGTCTTATATCTTTCAAAGCGAAATGATTGCTTGGATAACCTACTTGTGGAAAATAGGTGACGACCTAAGGGTAACTTGAGTACCAAGGAATTTATTTGACTCAGTGGTCGAAATTCTTATAGGGAGTTCTACTGACACTATCATAAAGGTACGATGCCTGCTTGGGAAAAGGGGCCCTTTGGGGGCTTGGATTCCTAATCCATAAGTGAATTAATTTTGTTTGTTTGGTTTTAATTTGTTTTAATGTGAACCCTATTAGTTTGCGAGGGATCAAATTGAAAAGTAGCTTATATCTGACCTATCTGATTTATGGGAAGAATCACATCAAGAACAAATTCTCCAACCGAGGGTGGCTACTTGGGAAAGGGTGGGCTGTCCAATCCAAAAAATAACTGGTAAGTATCTAAATGGGTCACAAAGGACATGATCCAAATAGAGTGAGGATGGGGCCAAAGGGCTTAATCCAACACCACGAGAGAAGATGACATGGCTAGTCATATATCAATAAGTATTGTTCACTCAAGAAAGCATTAGGACTCTAAAGAATCTTACTCACGGGTGTGCCCATCTAGTGAACATCAGCCAAGCTAAGGTGGCTATTGGTTTGCAATAATCAGCTTAGGAAGAAAGCTCAGACTCACATCCTCTATGGTGAAACTAATTATGGGATAGTCTATCGACCAGCTATCGACCTAGGGTGACTCGGTAAATGCCACTGGGGACTTATATCAACTCAAGAGTAGTCAAGAGGAAAGGAGCCTTTAGGGGACTTATCCTAAACATAAAAATATACTCAACCTAGTTAGTGCATGATGACTAGTTTAAGAAGAAAGCACGGGGACTCACATCTTCTTAAGCAAAGTCAACATGAGGTAGCTTACTAGCCGAGCAATAAAGACTATCATACTAACAAGACACTATTTGGTTTGTAATGGTCAAATTAGGAAGAAAGTACAAGGACTCATATATTTCAACAAATGACCATTGGGGTGACATACTAACGAGGTAGCATGTAGACCCGACCTAGAGCAGCTAATGAGTGAGTGCCACGGGGGCTTGCTCCCACATCAAAGTAGCCAGAGATAAAATATTTATGTTTGTTGTGTGTATGCGCTAAAAGAAATAGGACACCTCTGGGGGACTCTTACATCTACCTTAAAACACATTAGAGAAATAATGAAATGATGCCTTGGATGGCAACAAGGATTCCCACTAAGAAAGGATACTGTTTGGGTTCTCTCACACCTATCTTAGTTATGCTAACCAAAATAGGATGCCTCTCGGGTTCTCTCACACCTATTCTAATAGCATCGAGAGGTTGTGTATGTGTTATGAAAAAGGGATAGGATGCCACTAGGGGACTCTTACACCTACCCTAAAACACATCACGATGAATTTGCAAGATAAGGAAATAACACTTCAAAAAGAAGAGAAGATTTGATGAATGGAATTAGATTTTTGTTCTTTTTATTAATGATTATTTTCAAACATGATTTGTTTCATGTGTAATTTCTTTAGATAGAGCCCATTAATTGGAAGCATCGGTGTTACAATCAATAAGTGATAAGATCCTCCTTAGGCCTTCTATAATAGGGGCCTTCCCAAGTGGGTTCAAACTTGCCTCCCATCTTTGATGGGCAACAATTGGTCTCTTAGGACTAACACAAGTTCTCTACTTAAAAGTCTGGACTAGCTTGTTGTGAGCTTGAATCATTTTGGCCTTACAACTCGAGGTTTTGGCGCGTGGCGACTCTCCTCAAACCTTGAGCTCTTCTAAACACATTACTATGTAGTGATCTTGTTACCCAATGCTATCCTTAGTGAGGAACTAAAGGTAGAGCGACCCATACACTAAGGAAAATGGGGTAGGCGTTGAGTCGGTATATGTGCGTGGGCCCACAAGGCTTCAACCAAGCTTTCCTCTTCCTTTGTTGTTATCAAGAGTCTTCTTCATTATCACGGATGAGAGTTTTTTATTGAATGCTTCTGCCATTTGCTCTAGGGTAGTAGATGGTAGTATCTCTATCTATACCTTATCTTACGGCAAATATTGATCTTCATGCTTTTGAATGCAATACATTATCGATATAATTCGAGGCACCTAAACCTATATGATATGGTTCCAAAATTGAAGCACATCTTGTTGTGACCTCTCAGTGGGATGGCTTTCACTTGGAAAAGTAGTCGGTGGAAACTAAGATGAATCGATGGCCCTTGGAAGAAGGAGGATCAATTAGACCCACAATGTCGGTACCCCAACACTCAAATGGCCATGAGGCCAATGTAGGGTGTAGAATGTTAGGTGGTTGGTGGAGGACCACACCGTGTACCTAACACTGATGGCATCTTCTAGCTACATTCATGCAATTTGTGATCATCGAAGGCCAAAAGTATCCTAATCTCTTGAACTTTTTCTTCATCTTCAGACTGGATTGATGAGCTTTGTATAGACCTACATGTACCTCAATTACAATGCCACAGGCTTCATGTTTGTCTAAATAATGTAACCTCATTTGGTCAAAGGATCGGTGGTACAGGGTGTTGTTAATGAGAGCATAGGAGAGCTCTATTTCACGATGGGCTTGTGATTTTTTCTTGAGGTAGTTTGCTAGTGTTCAAATAGTCTATGAATTGCCTCCAATGTAGTTTCTCATTATTTTGGCAAGCGATAACCCCTTCAGAGAAAGTCTCTCGATGAGTTCAACATCAATAAGGGATAGGACTTCTATTTTGGACCCTTATTGAAATGGACTCATCTTCCGGTACCAATTATTTTGGCCAAAGCATTTCTTTGCTTCTTTCGAGGAACCTTGTAGATGGTAACTTTGAGAATCTGGGCCAACAACTTCATGGTGTACTCATGGTAGTGATGAAGCTTGGGTTTGAGAACCTTGTAGGACTCGATGATCTGGTTGATAAGCAGTTGAAATCGCCAAAGATGTTGATGCTCTTGACACTAATACTAATGACTAACTCCAGACCAACAATCAAAATCTCATACTCGGGTTCATTATTGGTGCAGGGGTTGGAAAGATAGTATGAGAATCTCATCGCATTATGGTTTGGAGTTAGTATAACTATCCCTACCCCCGCCTTACTTGGGAGAATAGGTCGTGGTGCTTCACCTTTAATAAAAAAGTATCACCATCAAAATACATCTCCCATCGGTGGTTGCCGGCCTCCTATAAGTTCATGATTTGTCCATCAGGGAGATCATCACTAAGCAGAGAATTAGCGAAGTGGGTGTCTTCTAAGAAATCCTAGTGCTATCTTTTTACACTGGAGGTACTGTGATATCAAACTAAGTATCATGGATGCACCAAATGTCCAAAAGCATTGGCGTAATATGAGATACTGGTGGATTATCTGAGATCAAGTTCACCTTGAGAAAGCATGTAATCGTAGCTTTGAGAAGCAAAGATCAAAGCTAGGCAATGTTTCTCAATAGGTGGATAGTTTGCTTAAGCAGGGATCAGATGATGGCTGAGGTAGTAGAGGGCACTCTCTTTTCTTTTATCATTGGCTTGGGCCAACAGAGTACCGAGTGAGTCATCCAATGTAGCAATGTAAAGGATAAGGGGCCTGCCTGGGATAGGGGCTAGGTGAACTTACCGCTTCACCAAGTACTGCTTGATATCTTTGAATGCGTGATGAAACTTATCATCCCACTTGAAGTTAGCATCCATTTTGATAAGTGCTAAGAATAGCTTGCATCTCTACAATAAGTTTTAGATAAAGCGTCTTAGATACAATAACCATCCTTGAAAGGATCTAAGTTGAGTTAAACTCTTAGGAGGTGGCATTTCTAAGATAGCTTTAATCTTTTTTAGGATCTATTTCTATTCCCCGATGTCGAACAACAAATCCAAGGAATTTCCCTGAAGCTACTCTGAATGCACACTTCAGGGGATTCATTTTGAGGTTATATTATCTTAACCATTCAAAAACTACTCTCAAGTTAGAGAGGTGATCTTCTTTTTCTTTGCTCTTGACTACTAGATCATCAACGTAGCTCTCAACCTGATGATGGATGAGTTCATTGAAGATCTGAGTCATGGCTCGTTGGTATGTAGCACCAGCATTTTTAAGGCCAAAAGGCATGACCCTATAATAGAAGATTCTAATTGGGGTTCGAAAATCAGTATTTCTTTCATCTTTAGGAGATATCTTAATTTAGTTATAGACAGATGACCCATCCATGAAAGAAAAGGTTGCATGAGATGAGGCAATGTCCATCATTAATTCTAGTATAGGAAGAAGAAACTCATCCTTAGGACATGCCTTGTTTAAATACCTAAAATTGATGCAAATATGAATTTGGCCATTATTCTTCTTAATTGGGATGACACTAGCTAGCCAAGTAGGATATTTTTCTTCCCTGATGAAACCAACATCGATCAATTTCTTGACTTGAAATGACCGTTGTTCAATTTTTCGCATGCATCTAGGAGCTTGCTTAATAGGGTAACATTAGGATCTATTAGCTTGTGGACTACAATGTTAGGAGATAATCAGGCATTTCTTCATAACTCCATGCAGTCTTTAAACTTATAGCCTAACTAAGTCATTGGTTTCTTCTTCATTCAGATGAACGATGTATGTGGATTTTCTATCCAGGTTGATTTCTCTGAGCTTGTCTATTGTTGAATGGATTTCTTCTTCAAATTCTAGAGGTGCATCCTTGATTTGAAGATCATTTGGATCATCTACAGTTTCTAAACACATAATCTCATAAGAGTTGGGGATGTGTGAGAAGAACTATACTCCAAATGTTGGTACTAACAATAATCTTATCATCATTGACCCACTTAGAATCCTAGTCTATTTTGTGATTCCCCTTTGTATTGTTCCATAGCTTTTTGAAGTACTCGACTGCTTGGACCAAGTGTGAAGAACTAAACCTTTGTAAGATTTTGAACACAAGAGTAAAAATCAAGTAATTCCATTAATTCTTTAAAGTATCCTTCAAGTTCTACATCCACTTGAGACTTGGAGGATGAACAAAAAAGAACCTCTTTTGCTTCATTTCACTGAAAGACTTAAGGACTTCCTTAACTACTAAACCTTTAACTTTTTGAGGTGAAAGTGAGGTAAGATCTAAGGTTCTCAACTGCTGCCTAATAGTTCTACATAAACTTGATTTGAATGCTTTGCTTTGCTTGGAGGCATGGTCTTCATCACTATCTGGAATGAAAGTCACCTCCAATGGACTCCACTGAGTGGGGTTCACTAGTGTACTAATCATGTTAGACTCATCCTATGAGCTGGATTCCAAGTCTATGTAAATAGTAGGGGTACTCCTGGAACACACACCTGATTGAAGGCCAACTAGGAGTCTCCACCTCTGGATTGCCTCTATTCTACCTCTACCTCTACGGTGGAGGTTGAGCCATCTACCACATGTCCATATGATGGAATGGTGTGGGTGGAATGTGATATGCAGTTCTATTTCTTTCTCATTTCCCATTTCTTGTAGACTTGGAATTTCATTTTCTATTCATTTTCTTTTATCTTTTCATTTACTTGATTTTCTTTTTCTTTTGATTTTGCATTTGCATTTTGTCCATGTTCATGAGAAAGGGTGTGTTGAGGAAGATAGTAGGTTGCATCCTCATAAATCTCAACCTCTCTAATTAAAAATAGCTTTTCATCACCATTGACTCGATATTCAATTCCATCTTCGCTGAACTTGATGCATTGATGAAAGGAGGATGGAACGATCTTGTTTTGATGTATCTAAGGCCTACTGAGCAAAGCAGTGAATGAAGTATTCAAATTAATGATGTAGAAGTTGGCTTTAGTCTTTCAGTCACAAATCTCCAAAGGTAACACTATAAAACCTAAAGCCCGCTCACCTTGATCATTGAATCCTCTCAACATCATCCGATTCCTCAGAGTGCAGAGATGTCGATCTTCAAATAGGCAAGGGTCTTTAGACTCATAATGTCATTGATGCACTGAATCCATAAGAACACGGTCAACACTATGTCCCTATGATGTATGAGAGAGTGCTCCAAGTCCCCATGGTCTTCATCGTGAAGGTGATGAGCTTCTTTTTATGTGCTTCCTCACTATAGCTGAGCTAAGCATATTTTTAGGATCAAGGAGAGCCTTGATTAGTGATTCCCTCATCTCTTTGGATAAGATAAGGGCATCATATATGCTTAGCTTAGATGGAAACTTTCTTAGATGAGAAAGGAGTTGTAGTCCACCTTCTGGTCTTCCATAAGCATATCCAAGGTGGAGCATCCTATGGAAGGGCTTCTCGATCTTGTACCAATGACTTGTTTCCCTATCTTGAGGTGCTTGCCCTAGGAGGTAGAACCTTGCCACTCTGAGGTTGACTTGATCTCTTAAGATAAAGTGGTGGAAGGTTCTACACGCACTTGAGCTCACCTAGCTTCTCCTATGGGACCCTCAAAATGGATGATTCCAAGTCTATCTCAAGAGGTGAACCCATAGTATTGAGTTGGAAAGTCCAACTCAATCAAAAGAGATCAAAATTATTAGTTATTAGACTTGAAGAGTTATCGTTAGGAATAGAAGAAGGTAACCCATCAGAAGTGACACAGATATAATTCAAGCTAGCTTTATTCTTCAATTTCTTGGAATTGTTTGGAGGTAAAAAGTAAAAATCAAGTAGAGTGAGTGGAGTAAGGGATTTGGTGCCCTTATCTGTTGACACAAGAGTTCTACCAGTAGAAGAAATAGAAGAAGTTTAAATGTAAGAAACTATTTGTAGGCTAGTGACTGACACGGTGGTGATGCTAATGAGCTATCTAGGCGACACATACTCTTTTCTTTGCTCCCCTTTCTAGAGTTGGCTTGCTTGCAAACCTTCCTTGATGTTGGAGGTTTGAGCTAAACACCTGAAAGCTTCTTGATCTTAGACTATTCTTAGAGGTTTTGGATAGAAATATCCCAACCTTCTTTAGTTTTGGTAGGATCACATGTATCCCAAGGATTACCCTAATGGCTGGGTTGTTCCTTTGGAAGATGATAACTTCCAACACCTCTTGCTTGAGCCGGTCAGAATGAAACAATCCTCCACATAAATTTCTAGCTCATGGTTAAAAGCTAAAATTAAGTTTCTTTGATTTCCTCTTAAAGCAAAATCATGACTTTTAGTTCTAAAGAAAAAGTAAAAATTAAGTTCTTAAAATTTCTGATTTTGGTATCTTCTCTTAAAAAGTTTGTTGCTTGTATGGTAGACTACCAAGAAAAAATGGACTAGGCGGTCTCTCCCTTATCTACCACTATCATCCTCTTCTCCCTTGCTTCCCATCTTACAAGGCAGAAAGATTTGGCCTCTTTCTCCTAGACACCGATTAGCTTCTCAAATATGGTGAAGCCCCCTTAAGCGGCAAGGCCATGGATATTCTTTAAAATCTGAATGGCATGTTCATTCGTGTTACACCGAGAATAATCAAAACTCAGTGTGTTGCTACAACAGATCACTCACCTTTAACCCCTCTTGATAAAGTTGCTCTAACTCAACAAATATCTTTCTTAAACCGTCATTAGCATGCTAATCAAAAGCAATCTGCTAGGCTACTTGAAGAGCAAAGCGTCACACCGATTTTGCAAGCCCAAATGTGCTATATGCTTTGCCTGGTTTCCAATGTCATCAAAGCTTTTGAAGGAAATAGGCACAAAACCCTTGGGATATTGGATGGAATCGAATTCCTCTAGGTAGAGTCAACCCTTTGGAACCGATGATCCTCCCCGGGCTTGAGCCAATGCTTCCTTCACTTGCTGCTCAACCATGGATTTTATATCTTTTTCTTGTATGGAGGCACTTTCCACTACCTTCCTATACATGCTAGTGCTACCTTGCTCAACGGGAGGTAAGGTCTTAGGGTCCAAAATATGCACTAACTCAGCCGACTGATGTTGGTCAGAAAAGGTGAATTGCTGGCTTATTTCTCAAGCAATCAAATTGCTAATAAGTCCTCTAATTGTCATGCCATCCTATCTATTTGCTCATCCTTCTGCCTTAACTGATGTCAGAGATGCCGGGCTGATGCTACGGTGTCTTCCTGATCAACCTCATTACCTTCCATGGCCTATTATTCCCTGAGAAGAGATCCTCTAGTATCAACCATGCAGACTCCAACTGAGTCTCCTAACAAGTCATCTTTGTTAGGATCGAAGCTGACTATCTCCTCATCTAATAAATCATACCCTAAAATCTCCTTCTTTTCTATGAAATAATGAGCCACTATCTCATCTAAAGAATGATCAATTCATGCAGGTACAAATATCTTTGGCTGACAGGTGTGATCAATATCATGTAATGAGAGGCACCGAACCTCACTTGCCACTAGAGAGTCAATCCTATGTTGACTGTACTCACTGGATGAATGACATTCTTGACTGCTACTATTATGAGAGGGGTAAAAATCCTAGCATGTTCCACTATCACTGGTGTAGCTGGATGATCATTTGCAATATTTGAAATAACTGTCACCATCTCCACGTTCGGTTGAATTGGAGGAGTTGGTGAAAGGATGACCATGATTCTTCTGGTCGCCACTCCGCACACCATCGGGTAGAAGGTCAAGCAAGAGAGCTCGACTTCACCATACAGTAGGATCCCTCGGCCATAGCCAGATCACCAACGGGGCACATTTTTCCCCGTATATGGACTTCATGGCCTTTGCTAGTACTAGAGATGTTGTAACCTAGACTGATGATGGTGGATGAGGGGTAGAGCAGTGGGGTGGAGACACCACTGACTCTCTAGGAGCTATCCTCCTATGATGAGTAGTCCCAATAAAAAGGATGCTGTCAGTATGGTCAACGTGGGTAGCACGCCGAGCTGGAAAATTAATAAGAGCAGATGCTGCCGATTGACTGCTGAACCCCCGCCTCTTTCTGCTGGTAATATGCGCTGTATGGGCCTCTCAGGCCCTCACTTGGTGAATATGCTTCCCCACACTATGGGGATTGATGGATCAGAGATCAAACTGAGTATCAAACTCTAAGCATCCGTAAGCTCTGCCTACCTGGCATAAGATAGATCAGAGGTCGGTGTACGACCTCCTACTCCTAGTAACTATTGGTTGATACTACACCACTGGAGGATGTGATGAGCAAATCCTCCTAGCATCCTCTCTTTCTAACTCAGAGAGAGGATGGAACTGGTTTACTGTAACCAATGGTGAAGTAATAACAGGGAACTCATCAATAACTGAATGGGCTACTACCTCCATCTCCTTGGCGATCTTGGTGTGATACTGCTAGATCATGCGATTTCTATTCCTACACTATGCACGGGTAGGACGGTAGGAGTTCGAGCTAGACCCATACTCAAATGTAGGGGAGGCAAGCCCTGAGACCAGGGGAGCCTTACCTTTAGAGGGTACAGATGAGATGGTGCTAGCCCTCACCGGGCAACTGAGAAACTCGGGCATACGCAACAGGCTAGTACCGGCAATGTCACAATCGGCTGGACGCCATTTTCCTCTTCAAGTGAAGGACATCGAGTCGAGGGTAAGTCAATCCCGATGATTGGCTTCCAATCACCGGTCCTACTAATCAGTGAGGGAGTGCCCTCACAAGTAATCTGCCCCTCAATCCCCTACAAAAGTGAATTGGGTGCATATGGTCCAGTCGGGGGGAAGTCAACTTGATCTGAAGCCAGATCCATACCATGGGGGAAGGTAAAAATGAACTTTTGTGAACCAGCCATTTTTGACTAACTGTAGAAGACTGAAAATAGAACTGTCACTATACTATCTATAAGAATGTGCAATGAGAAATGAGTTTATATCATATTTCTATCTTTATAGATTTTTGAATTTTGAATTTAAAATTTGAACCCACATCCAACAACTTGGAAGTGTTAAGTGAGTTCAAATAGATTTGAGAATTTGATTGAAAGAGAAATTTTGAATATGAATCCAACTTCAACAAATTTGGGTATGTTGAAATATGGATTCAAATATTTTGAGAAGGATGCTTCCTTAGGTTCATGTTTGTTTGAATTTGATTTTTAAATTTGATTTAAGAACCCTTTCCTTTAACAAATTTGGTATGTTAAAGTAAGGGTCAATTGATTTTTATTTTTGATTGATGATTTTGGAAATACACTCACATAATAAATTTGGGTATGCTAAGTGAGGTGTTTGAAAATAATTATTTCTTTTTGTGAATTGTTGTTTGATTTTGGAAAAAATTGGAATTCCTACTTAACAAATTTAGGTATGCTAAGTGAATAACCCAAGTGTGTTTTGTTTGATTTATGTAGGATTCTTAGCAAATTTGAGTATGCTAAGAAAATCCTAAGGTGTTTCATTTATTTTTTGGATGTTTGATTTTTGAAAATTGGAATTCCACTTAGCAAATTTAGGTGTGCTAAGTGAAGAATCCAAGAGTGTTTTGTTTGATTTTTGAAAACTTAGGATCCTTAGCAAATTTGGGTATGCTAAGGAAATCCTAAGTGTTTCATTTGTTTATTTTGATTTTTTAAAAAGTAGGATCCTTAGCAAATTTAGGTATGCTAAAGAAATCTTAATGTGTTTCATTTTTGTTTTGATTTGATTGAAAGTGGAGACTTTACTTTAGCAAATATGGTATGCTAAGAATGAGGTCCCACTTGGTTTTATGAAATTAAAATTTTACTTAGCAAATTTGAGTATGCTAAATGAAAATCCAAAATAGGCGAGTACTTTACTTTTCTTGCCACATTTTGAATGTGGAGTATCTCTTCAATTGTACATATCATAGTTGATTTTAGCTTTTGTTTTTATTATGCATAATATATCTTGAGATATTGACTATTTGTAAGGGGCATGGGTCTTATCCCTCTAGCATAAATGAGTTGATACACTCCCCCTTCATAGATTTTTTCAATGATGTATGGTCCTTCCCAGTTTGGGTCAAAGTTTTCACTAGTTCATTAATATGAAATGATAGGCCTTCTCATATGAGTATTAGTTCGCTTACTTTGAAGCTTCTCTGGCTCGAGTCATTCTTGCTCTATATATTTTTAAACTCCATTGAACTTGCAGACATAATTCATCGAGAGCCTCTAGATCTTTGAGTCGTATTCGAACATTTTCTTCTATTGTGAGTTCATTTTGAACTACTATATAGAGTGATAGTAATTTGACTTCAAGAGGCAGTATGTCTTTTGTTCTGAAGACTAAGGAGTATGGCATTGCTTGTGTAGCTGTTTTAAATATGGTACGGTATGCCCATAATACTTTTGTTAATTTATCATGCCATTTCTTTTTTATTTTTAAGGAGAATTTTCTTGAGAAGCTTAGTCAACATCTTGTTGAATTCTTTTGCAAGACCATTGACTTTAGGGTTGTATATTGAAGAGTACTGCCAATCTATCTTATATTTCTCAATGAGGTGATAAACTTTGACATTCTTGAAGACAATGTCATTATCGAATATAATTCTTCAAGGTACTCCGAATCGGTAGATCATATGATCTTGAAAGAACTTCACAACATTATCTACTCTAACTTCTTTTAAAGGGATTACTTCTGCCCATTTAGAGAAGCAATCAATTACAACAAGAATGAAATGATGTCCCCCAAATGATGGTGAGTCTATTGGGCCTATTATATCAGTTCCACAACTTTCGAATGGCCATGATGCCACCGTGGGATGCAATGCATTGGGAGGTCGATGCCAAAGGTCAGCATATATTTGGCATTGATGACATCATTTGGTGTGCACCATGTAGTCTTGCACCATGCTAGATCAATAATACCCCATCTGTTTAACTTTAATTTTTATTTTAAGACTAGATTGGTGTGTATAACATAATTCTTCATGTACTTCAACCATTACTATTTTGGCTTAATCTGGTCTTATGCATCGCAACCACATTTGGTCGAATGAGCTTCGATATAATACATCATTCACAAGAGTTTATTGTAATGCTCTTTATGAGATTTGATTAGCCTTTGACTTTTCTTTCAATAATCCACCTCCTTTAAGATAGGTGATGAATGGTTCTCTCCAATCCTCTTTTTCTATTATCATGGAGATTTCTTGACTTTGTTTTACTTCAAAAGCTTGTAGAAGGGTTGGTGCCAATGCTAGCCTGCTTTGGACTATTATAGTAATTGGCTAATTTAGTTATAGCATTAGCTTTACCATTGTCTTGATGTGATACTCTTGTAATTATTATTTCAAGGATTTACTTGAGGAGCTCCGGGATATGTTTTTTTATAAAATGTTAATTCGGGCTTGTTTATCTTGAAGGCCCCAATTATTTGTCGGATTATGAGTTGCAAATATCTGCAAACATGAAGTTTCTTAATCTTCATGTTAATTGCTAGTTCTAGACCTACAATTAATGCTTCATATTGGGCCTCATTATTGGTTCAAGTTTTCGTTAAACTATATGACAACCTTACAGTGTAATAAATACTAATCCGTTCTCAACATATATTGTAGGTAAGCCATATGGCTTATCTAGCTTTATGGATGAAGCTCCATTAAGGTAGAGTTCCCATTCTGATGGTTGTTAAGCTTCTTTCACTTTGAATATTTGTTCATCAAGCAATTCACTATTGAGTGGAGAATTTACGAGTAAAGGATGAGCAACTGTATTAAATTTTACTTGTCCTTTTATAATTTTTTAGTGGATATATATTATATTAAATTGAAGTAATATAACTGTCCATTTAGCTAAATGACCCGTCAGAGTCGGTCTAGTCATTAAAAATTTGTATAGGGTCAACTTTGGATATCAATGTTATCTTATGTGATAACATATAATGCTTTTTTCACTTTGAAGATTTGTTCATCAAGCAATTCACTATTGAGTGGAGAATTTACGAGTAAAGGATGAGCAATTAGGAAGTTAGCCAGAGCTTGTCCTTTTATAATTTTTTAATGGATATATATTATATTAAATTGAAGTAATATAACTGTCCATTTAGCTAAATGAAATCGGTAGTCATTAAAAATTTGTATATCATTTTGATATCAATGTTATCTTATGTGATAAATATATAATGCCATTAAAGTATAATATCTATAATAAATTTAATAGAAGAATATCTTTTTTTAGCTCCTATTAGACATCAACTTATGTAATATAGGGCATTTTCCTTTCCTTCTTTATTATTTTGCTAAATTTTAATGATTCTTCTAGAGCTATTATATACAATAACAATTTTCCTATTATTCATATTGCTAAAAATGGGATTCAACATATATTTTAGGCTAAGTTATAAGATCCCATACAAAAGTTGTGGTATTTCTAATATTGTTCTTTCATCATCATATTTTCCTTCCTTTCAGGAAAGAAAGAATAAAATGAAAGAGAAGAACACATGGGAATATAAACACCTTAATGTCATAGATATTATGCTATATGACTATGACATTAAGATGTGTACTATCAAGAGTCACCCACAATGGACCTAATCACAAAATAAGGACTTCTATGGACTTTCTTTGTACTAGAGATTCTTTACTTTATATGGAAAAGTAAAGAAGTTTATTTTAAACCAAGTTCATTGTTCTACAATATAATTACATCCCATGAATGGGATTCTAAAATATCTGACAAGATAAATGATCGCTTTCTAATGATTTCAATGAAAGACTATCAATCGATTGGTTCATTTTTAAAGATCAAATGGGATTGATTAAAGAAAGATTTATTATTGAAGCCAAATGGAGATAAGTAAGAGATGTTTAGGATACTAAAAATGAGAGCTCATTCTAAAAATGAGGTCAATAGTTATACATGTTGGGAAAAAATGAAGTGATGTATGTTTTCTGAATTTAGTTTATTTTATTTAATCTTAAAATGCCTTTCTTTTTGAATGGGTTTGTTTAGAGTTCATCTAAACTTAGGATTAATTAAAACACCTAATTAAAACATTCACTAAACAAAACTAAAAAATATGAATCTGCTTTAGAAATTACTTAGGTTAGGGAAGGTAAGAGAAGTTCTTTTCTCTTTTCCTCTCTTTATATCTTAGTAATTAATTGTAGGATTCACTTGAACATAATCAAAACAAGAAATAAAATCAACCCAAAATAATTAAACAACTTAAATGAAACCTTCCCCTAAGTTGAACATGCTTCACACTTAGAAAACTCTAACTTAAAGCCATAGCTAAGCATACCACACAAACCTCCAAAGCACACACATTAGGCTAAGTCACCACTTCTAGCTTTAGGTTAGGGTGGTGCATGGTTTGGTGTTTGCTTTCATTTTGTGACATATATTTTAGACTGGATGTTAGAGTGTATGTGCTAGAATTAAATGGTAGATTATTCTAACCATTATCTTAGGGATTATGCTAAGGGCTATAATAAATAAAAATATAAATGCTTTTGTTGTGCAGGTGCTTATACCCCTAAGCATAATCTAATAGGCTAGGTGGACTTAGTCACCCATGTGTGGGGTGATAAACCCAATATACAGGCTTGAGATTTGTGTGATTGTTTTAGCTAATCTATTTTAGCTGATTTATTTTTTTTCTTCATATAATTTTTACAATTAGGATTTTGGAATGATTATTATGGGGATTAGGATGAACATTGGTCATAAGATCTTATCTTATGTACCATGTGAAGCCTTTGGAGCATCCACCTTCCAACCATTCAAAAGAAGGAACCAAAGAAGAAAGAAGAGAAGAACAAGAAAGAAGAAATGAAGCTTGAAGACCCCCATAATATGAATTCCTTGCTTAATTATAATTAATTCATTTGTAATTTGGATTGTATAAGGGTAGAACTAGGCTACCCAATTTATTTTCGGGTTTGTGCGATGATGCCAACCACACTTGGCCTTTTATTCTTTTATGTTAGCTTTATAAAATGTTTGATGTTTTGTTTAGCTTTTGTTTTAAAAATGGCATACTTTTTCTAGTTTCTTCCTTGCTTGATGTATGGCTGGATGATTAGGCTCTTAGAAAAATAAATCTTCTACCAAATCAATCAATTCAAAATTAAAATAAGTAACTCATAACTCATTTAAAGCTTAAAATCAAGATAAAAGAATTAGCAACCTTAGGATGAGTATTTTTTTTATAACATCATGCACAAATGCATATTTTCACTTTGATTGGAGGGCTTCCACCTTGCCGAGAAACTTGCTTGACCTTTGAGAGCCATGGTGAAACACCTCCCTTCTCATTTTGGCCAATAATTACTTCTCATGCATTTGGCATATGAATCCTATAAGCTGAGTCAAATGATTGTCCAAAAAAATTAAATATATGTAATATTAGTCATTTGAAGCATGCCTTACATGATCTAGTCTCTTTAGGGAGTGAGGTTTAGGACTTAGTCTCTTTTCTAAATAAATAACAGCCTAACTACCTTGCATAAAGCATATGACTTGCCTACATGAATTTAAAATCATAGGAGGAGTTAGTTGATGGCCACCCCCAGGTAGTTGTAAGCCCAAGCAATTAGGTGATTTATCCTCTCTTGTGGAGGCAAACCGAATACCCATTTTTCACCTTAGATTTAGGTCATGCTTTTGACCCTTGCCAAAGCTCCCTAGATTTAGGTTTTGAAGTTGCTTCTCCCTTCAATGGACCATAAGCCTAAATTCTCACCTCTTAGAATTTCCATAACCTTGTATTGTGGAATTATAAGCCCTAAACTTCTAAAAAATTCAACTCAAATAAATAATTTTCAAAAAAAATGTAAAGCCTAACAGATAGTTTGGGATGTTACTAGTTCCATATCCTAACATCCTACTTATCTCCATTTGGCTTGATAAGAACTCCCTCTCTTGATCGATCCCACTTGATTTTCCAAAGATAAACTAATCGATTGATAGTCCTGCCTATTGAAATCTTTGGAGACAATGATCATTTACCTTAATCAAGAGTATTCCTAAGGAATCCTCTTCCTTAAGATGTAATTAACTATGGGGGCTTTCCCCTGTGGGGAACTTAATAAACTCAATTTAAAATAAATCATACTTTACTTTTTCATGTAAAGTAGGGGAAGAATATATGCGTAACCATTGTCCTGGAGTCCTTATTGTGATTAGTCCATTGTAGGGTGGTGACTTCTACCTTTCGAGATAGTACACCTCTTCTCAATGTCGTACCTGATCACCCTAATAAGAACATATGTGATCTATGGTGTCCACCAAAAGATATATTATTTTCATTTATCCTCCAAAAGGAAGATGAAGAAATATTTTCACCATGATTTTTTTTCGACTCCTGAGGGTTCCTCTCTCCATCTTTGGTAAATGATCTCTAAGTATCGATGGGTTTGTACTTTGTATGAATCCAAGACTATCTTTCTTTCCATTGGCACTTAGCTTTCATTCTTAAGTTTAAGTTAGCCAACATTTTTAGGTTTTAGGATCTCACTCCGTGTTGGTCTTAAAACCCCCGTTGGGTTCTCCAATGGGTAAAAATAAAAAAGATAAGTAAAGGTTCATTCTAAAATAATAATGTCAAAATAAATTTTTCATAAAAAAATTCTTGCTTTTCAAAAAGCACTCTTTTAAAAATGCACATAATAAGATATTTTCCACAAAATTTTCTTAAATCACCTTCATTTAATAATTCTCATAATTGTTACATGTAGGAATCTTCAAAAAAATAAAACTAACATTTTCAAAAGCACAAATGAACATCTTCCTTTCATTCATTTTGATGAAGATTTCATTTTCAAAATAAACAATCATCTTTCCAAAATTCAAAATCAAAATTAAAAAAACAAATTTCAAAAGCAAAATATGAACCTTTCCATTCAATACACCAATCTATTGAATGAGTTTCATTTTCAAACAAACTAAATTTTTTCAATAAATGAAATCTTCTTTCAATTCATTTGATGAAGATTTCATCTCAAATAAAATGAACAATCATCTTTCAATTAAAATCAAAATAAAATTTTCAAAAGCACATATGAACCTCTCCATTCAATATCAATATTGAATGAGTTTCATTTCAAACAAATAAATTTTCAAAAGCACATATGAACATCTCATTCAATATACCCAAATTTATTGAAGATTTCCCCAAATAAAATATTATCATTTAAATCTTAAACATATTCATATGGATTAAATTCCTTTTCAAAATAATCACACACAAATTAAAATTTTCACATTTGTAAAAAATAAGATTGACTTCATTTATACATACCCAAATTTGTTAATGGAATCTCAAAAAAAAATCAAACAAATAATCATACTTTCAAAATTCAAAATACAATTTGGAACTTCATTTAGCATACTCAAAATTTTAAGTGAAGTCTCCAAATTCAAAAATTTTCAAACACATTTGGAACTTCATTTAGCATACTCAAATTTGCTAAGTGAAGTCTCCAAATTCAAACAAAAATTTCTTTTCAAACACATTTGGAACTTCATTTTAGCATACCAAATTTGCTAAGTGAAGTCTCCATTTTCAAAAAACAAAAATTTTAAACACATCTTTGAATTTCATTTAGCATACTCAAATTTGCTAAGTGAAATTCCATTTCAAAAATTATGGAACTTCATCTTTAGCATACCATATTGCTAAAGTAAAGTCTCCACTTTCAATCAAAATAAATCAAAACAAAATAAAACACATTAGGATTTCCTTAGCATACCCAAATTTGCTAAGGATCCTACTTTTTCAAAAAAAAAAAAATCAAATATCAAAAAATGAAACACTTAGATTTTCTTAGCATACTCAAATTTGCTAAGAATCCTATTTTCAAAAAATCAAACAAAACACACTTGGGTTCTTCACTTAGCATACCTAAATTTGCTAAGTGAGAATTCCAATTTTCAAAATCAAATAATAATTCACAAAAAAGAAACAATTATTTTCAAACACTTCACTTAGCATACCCAAATTTGCTAAGTGAGTAAAATTCCAAAAACATCAAATCAAAAAACAAAATCAATTGACCCTTACTTTAACATACCCAAATTTGTTAAAGTAAAGGGTCCTCAAATCAAAATCTAAATTCAAACAAACATGAACCTATGGAAGCATCCTTCTAAAATATTTGAATCCCTTTTCAACATACCCAAATTTGTTGAAGTTGGATTCATATTCAAAATTCCTCTTCCAATCAAATTTCTAAATCTTCAAATCATTTGAACCCCACTTAACACTTCAAGATGTGGGTTCAAATTTTAAAATTCAAAAATCAACAAAGAATATGATCCAAGCTCATTTTTATTGTAGATTCTTTAGCATCACCACTTCAATTTTTCAGTTTCATGATAAAATGGCAAAGTCATAGTTATTTTCACTTTCCCATGGCATGGATTTGGCTCGAGATTCAATTGATCATACACCTTATCCATGATGGGATTTGAGGGAGTGAGGATTACATGTGAGGGCACTCCCCCTCATTCATAGGACCATGGTCGGTAATTCGGCCAGATCATCTACCCTCGACTACATCTCCTCATTGAAGAGGAAAGCAATGGTAGCTTCATAGTAGTACCAGCAAGTGAGCTAGCTCAATGCCCATGGTTTCTCTATGCTGAGGGCTAGCACCCTCAACCTCTAAGGTAAGGCTCCTGATCGTGGATTGCCTCCCCACTTTTGAGTATGGGTCTACTCCACCTCCCATCTAAGACACAAAAAAAAATGCATGATCAAGTGGACACCAGATTGCTGGAGATGGAGGCAGCCAGTTGAGGAGTTCCCATTTGACTTCACCAGTTATAAACCAACTCCATCCTCTCTCGGGTCGATAGAGAGGATGCTAGAGGATTCACACTTCACCTCCACAGCTGGTCAGAGGTTACTAGGAGGTCATATGCACCTGATAGTCTTGCTGAGTGAGCTTATGGATGTTTAGAGTCCTGAGCTCAATTTGATTGAGATCCATCATCCCCAAGTGGGGCATATCATCAGAGAGGGCCGAGGCCCATACATCACATTACCAGAGAGAGGTGGAGGTTCACCAAGCTTCACACTGTTGATTTTTTTTTAGCTGCACACCACCAACCGTCATACTTACTTCTAGGGACCATCAGGAGATAGCTCTGCATAGAGAGTCGATGGTGTCTCCACCACCACTCTACCCCGCCTTCCTTCACCTCCATCGTCATCTCCATTCCATCAAAGGCCATCTCTGCCAATCTGAGGAGAAGCACCTGCTGGTGATCTAGGTGAGGGATCCTACCCATCTACACCGCCTACAGGGGCTCGCTGACTCGCCTAGTGGTGGTGCGGAAGGAATGGCGACCTCAAGCATAGTGGTCTCCCTTCACCAACGCTCAACAAGGATGGATGAGCTATGAGGTGGCGATGATAGTCCTACACCCATGATAGTGGAACATCCTAGAATGTCACCCTCATACCTAGTGGCGATTGTCTCACCTAGTGAGTACAATCCACATAGGATTGATTCGAGGGAGGTCGATGCTCGGCAATGATCACCAATGGCCAAAGATCATTTGTTCATTTAGATTGATCATTCTCTGAGGATATAGTACATTATCTTGTAGAGAAGAAGGAGATTCTGGAGTATGATTGGTCATATGAGGAGAAGGTCAGCTTCGATCCCAATGAATATGATTTGTTGGGAGACTCAAGGGTCTATAGATACTGTGAGGATCCTCCTCGGAGAGCATCGATATGGAGGAAGGTTGAGCAAGAAGACAACCCACTCGACCCAACACCTCCTAGCATCAAAAGATGATGAAAAGATAGAAAGGATGGAGAAAGAGGCTCGGATAGGTTTATCTTAGCAAGTAATAAGCCCCAACAGCTCATCCTACCATAGACTAGTCACCAGAGTTGGTGTCTTGGACCCAACCAAGACTTTACCTCCAGAAGAGCAAGGTAACACCAAAGATGTATAGGAAGGTATAGTACCTCCATACAAAAAGATATCAAGTCCATGGTTGAGCAGCGGGTGAAGGAAGCATTGGCTCAAGCTCGAGGAGGATCATTAGTTCCAAAGGGTAGACCCTACCCAGAGGAATTTGATGCAATCCAATATCCTAAGGGTTTTGTGCCACCTTCCTTCAAGAGTTTTGATGGCAGTGGAAACCCAAGGCAACATATTGCACACTCGTGATTGCAATGATGGCAGTGACACTTTACTATTCCTCTCTTAGTAGCTTAGTGGATAGCTTTTGATTGGTATGTCAACTTCCCAATAGTTTAGAAAGACTTTGAGTTGGAGCAACTCTTCAAGAGGTTTGTCGGAGCTAAAGGGTCACTATATGATCTCATTGGCTCAACAAAACCATGGTGAGTCCCTTATTGATTACATTCTTATAATTTGAGTATGAAATATGAATCAGTATTTGAACAACATGCCATTGAGATTCAAAAGAATATCCATGGCCCGCACCTTCATGCTCAAAGGTTTCACCATCAAAACTTTTGAGGATTAATCAACAAGGCAGCTAACTTACAAGGAGAAGCCAAACAGTTACCTTCTCTAGATCTACCAATAAAGCCAAAGCCACAGAAGATATATGAGAAGAAGCCCAAGGAAGTGATAGTAGTAGATAAGAGGAAACAACCAGCCAGAGAGCCATTTGAGACCTCCTCCACATCCGCTTCTCCACCTCCTACCACCACCAAGGCCCCACCACCTCCACCCTCCTCACCCACATCATCATAGTGGTACACATACCCACAGTAGTACCATCCACCTACTCTTATGGATAAATTAAACAAACCATATTCATTTAAGAGGAGGTAGTTAGAAAATCTTTAAGAATCTCTTAAAGAAACTGATTTCGCTACCCTAACCTGGGAAGGAAAGGAAATGATCCTAACTTTGCCCCTACCACTATGCTAGGTCATGTTTTGAGGATTGTTTCACATTGGACTTGAACATAGCTTCAAGATCGGTGCTATATCATAAAGGAATACCTTGGAACAACCATCCAGTTCCATTAGGGTAATCCTTGGGGATGACTGCGATCCTTCCCAAACCAAAGAAGGTTAGGATATCTCCTTATCCAAAACTTTAAGAAAATTGTCTCCAAGATCAAGAAACTTTCTTTGGTGCTCGAGTCCTCAAACCTCCAACATCAAGGAAGGTTTGCAAGTTCGAGCCAACTCAAGGAAAGGGGAGCAACAACAGATAGTGGGATAGCCTATAGCACAACCACCATCGAGTTAGCCTCCAACCATTGCCACATTAACATCTACTTCACTAGTTCTTCTTCTTCTCTACTAGTAGAACTTGTATCGGATAAGGGCATCAAATCCCTTACCCACCCACTTTACTTGATTTCTACTTTGTACCTCCAAACAAATCCAAGAAATTGAAGAATAAAGCTAGCTTGAATTACATATGTCACTTTAATGGGTTGTCTCTATTCCTAATGATAACTCTTCAAGTCAAAATAACTATATAATTGATCTTCCTCTTCATTCATAAGTTGGACTTTTCTACTCAATACTATGGTTCACCTCTTGAGATAGACTTGGAATCATCCGATTCTGAGGGTCCCATAGAGAAGCTATAGGTGAGCATGTGCTGTAGAACCTTACCCCGCCACAAGAGATCACCAAAGTCAACCTCTAGAGTCAAGGTTCTACCTCCTAGGCAACACCTCAAGATAGGGAAATAAGTCATTGGTTCAGAGATCAAGATGCTCCACCCTTGGATATGCTTGTGGAGGATCACCAAGGTGGACTACAATGTCCTTTCTCATCTAAGAAAGTTGCCATCTAAGCATATGATGCCCTTATCTTATCCAAAGAGATGAGGGAATCATTAATCAAGGCTCTCCGATCTAAAGATATGCTTAGCTCACGCTAAGGTGAGGAGGCACATTACATAAAAAGAAGCTCGGGATCACCTTCAGATGAAGACCTTCTTGGGGATTTGGAGCACAACCGCCCTCTACATTACATGACATAGATTCGCCAGCTGAGTTCTCATATCATGTGCATTGGTGAACATTATGAGTCTAAACCTTTTGCCTATTTGAGGATTGACATCTCCACACTCGAGGAGATCGATGATGTTGAGAGGATTCAATGAACAAGGTGAGTGGGCTTTAGGTTCCATAGTGTTACCTTTGGAGATAGATAGAAGCCAAGTTTTATAATTGATTCAAATACTTCATTCACCGCTTTGCTTGGAGGCCTTGGATACATCGTAATAAGATAATTCCATCCTCCTCCATCGCATCAAGTTCGGAAGGATGGGATTGAGTATTGTGTCAAAGGAGATGAAAAGCCATTTTCAGAGAGGTTGAGATATATGAGGATGCGACCTACTATCTTCCTCAAAACACCCTTTCTCATGAACTTGGACAAAACTCAAATTCAAAAGCAAAAGAAAATAAAGAAAAAGAAAAAGAAAAGGCAAAAGAAAAAGAAAAAAAAGGAAAATCCAAGCGAACAAGAAAGGGGAATTGAAGAAGAAATAGATCCACATATTACATTCCACCCATAGTTCATTCCATCATATGGACATGTGGGTAGAATGACTCAACCTCCAAAGTGAGGTGAGGCAGAATAGAGGCGCTCTAGAGGAAGACCTAGTTGGCCATCACCAAAGAGGTGGTTCCAGTTCATAGAGTACCCTATTCACATAGACTTGGAATCCAGTCGAGGATGAGTCTAATTAGTGATATAACCAACCCTCTCTGGGTTCCATTGAGGTGACAATCCGAAAGTGATGAAGATGGCCTCTACAAAAGCAAAGTATTCAATCAAGTTTATGTGAGACTATTAGCTGGGAACCTTAGCTCTAACCTCACTCATCTCAAAAGTTGAAGGTTTAGTAGTTAAGGAAGCCCCTTCCTAGTGATATGAAGCCAAAGAGATTCTTTTGGGATCATCATCCTCAAGTCCCAAAGTTGATGTAGAACAAGGAGGATACATTTAAAGAATTAATGGAATTAATTGTTTGACTTTTACTCACTTGTGTTCATAATCTTATAAAAGGTTTGGTTCCTCATACATGGTGCATAAGTCGAGTATTTTGAAAGCTATGGAATAATATAGGGAAGCACAATCAAGAGTAACTAGGATTTGGTATAGTGGGTCAATCAATGATGATGACGCTAGTTGTTACCAATCATTTGGAGTCCGATAGGTTCTTTTCACACAACACCAACTCTTATGAGAATGTGTGTTTAGAAACTTAGATGATCCGATGATCTCCAAATCAAAGATGCACCGCAATTTGAAGAGGAGATCCATTCAATAATTGAAAAGCTTAAAGAAATCAACCTCGGATAGAAGAAAATCACCCAACATACATCCATTTGTTGAATGAAGAAGAAACCAATGACTTAGTTAGTTATTGACTGAAGTTTCTTTGTATGGAGTTATGAAGAGATGCCTGGATTATCTCCTGATGTAGTAGTCCACAAACTAGCAATATATCCTAGTGCTAACCCTATCAAGCAAGCTCTTAGACGCATGCGATTAGAAATTGAACAACATGTCATTTTTGAAGTCAAGAAACCGATCGATGCTGGTTTCATCAGGGAAGAAAAATACCCTACGTGTCATCCAATTAAGAAGAAGAATGGCCAAATTCATATGCATCAATTTGGGATTTAAATAAGGCATGTCCTAAGGATGAGTTTCCTTCCTATACCAAAGAATTAATGGTGGACATCACCCTCATCTCATGCAATTTTCTTTCATGGATGGGTCATCCGCTATAACCAAATCAAGATCCCCGATGAAAGAAACAACACTACTTTCAAACCCCGATCAGAATCTATTATTATAGGGTCATGCCTTTCGACCTTAAAAATGCTGGTACTATATACCAACGGGCCATGACTTAGATCTTCAATGAACTCATCTTCCATTAAGTTGAGTACTATGTTGATGATCTAGTAGTCAAGAGTAAAGAAAAGGAAGACCATCTCTTTGACTTGAGAGTAGTTTTCAAATGGTTAAGATAATATAACCTCAAAATGAATCTCCTGAAGTGTGCATTCAGAGTAGCTTCAGAGAAATTCCTTGGGTTTGTTGTCTGATATCGGGGAATAGAAATAGATCCAGAAAAGATTAAAGCTATCTTAGAAATACCACCTCCTAAGAGTTTAACTCAAGATCTTTCCAAGGATGGTTGGCATATCTAAGATGCTTTATTTCCAACCTATCGGGAGATGCAAGCCATTCTAGCACTTGTCAAAAGGATGCCAAGTTCAATGATAAGTGCCGACATGCCTTTGAAGATATCAAGTAGTATTTGGTGAAGCTCAGTTCTAGTAGCCCCCTATCCCGCAAGCCACTCATTCTCTACACATTGATGACTCTCTCGCTCTTGTTGCCAAGCGGAAGGGAAGGAGAGTGCTCTCTACTACCTACCATTTCACCCTCAAGTGAACTATCCACCTATTAGAAAACATTGCCTAGCTTTGATCATTGCTTCCCAAAAGCTATGACATTATATGATTTCACATAAGGTGAACTTGATCTCCAAAACCAATCCATTACAGTATCTCATGACATGGACAACACTATCCAGATGTTTGACACAATGGTCCATGATTCTCTCATAATTTGATATCACATTTACCCCTCCATGTAAAAGGACAAGCACTAGATTTCTTAGAGACACCCACTTCCTTCCCGATTCTCACTTAGTGATGATCTCCGATGAACAAATCATGAACTTAGGGAGGCAACAATCATTGATGGGAGATGTATTTTGATGGTGCAACTTTTTTCATAAAGGGGAAGCACCACTTCTCTGAAAGAAGGGTAGAATAGTTCTCCTAACTCTACATGTGATGAGATTCTCATACTATCTTTCCAACCCCCACCAATAAGAAAGTATGAGGCTTTGATTGTCCGGAGTTAGCCATCACTATTAGTGTCAAGAGCATCAACATCTTTGGGATTCTCAATCACATTGTCCTACAAGGTTCTCAAACCCAAGCTTCACATTTATCATTACTTGTTCCTATGAAGTCACCATCTACAAGGTTCCCCGAAAGAGAATGCAGAGCAGATGCTTTGGCCAAACTTCCAAAGACATGTCCAAAGATGAGTCCATTCAATAAGGGTCCAAAAATAGACAAGTCCTATCCCTTATTGATGTGAACTCATCGAGAGACTTTCTCTGAAGGGGAGGTTGCATTGCCTATAAGGACAAGGAGTTGATTGAGGCAACCATTCATAGACTATTTGAACAACAAACTACCTCAAGAAAAGTCACAAGCCCATCGTGAAAGAGCTCTTTCCTATGCTCTTTGATGGCACCACCTTTTGATCAAATGTGGTTATTTAGACAAATGAAGCCCATGGCATTGTAATCGAGGTACATTAGTCTATGCGTGATCAATTAATCAAGATGAAGATGAAGATCAAGACTAGGATACTACTAATCTCTGGATGACATGGATGTAGCTAGAGATGCCTTGTTAGGTACATGGTGTGGTCCTACATCAACCACCCAACATTCTACATTGGCCTCATGGCCTTTGAGTGTTGGGGTACCGACATTGTGGGTCATTGATCCCTTCTTCTTCAGGTCATCTTAGTCGCCATCCTACTTTTCCAAGTGGAGGAGGCAATCCCACTGAGAGGTCATAACTCAAAGATGTGCTTTAGTTTTCAGAACCATATCATATAGTTCGGGTGCCTCAACAAATTATATCCGATAATGGTACATTCAAAATACAAGATCAATAGCTTCAAGAAGATAGTATAGATTGGAGATACTCCACCATCTACTACCAGAAAATGGTTTAGTAAGCATTCAACAAAACTCTCATCCAAATACTAAAGAAGACTCTTGATGATAACAAGATAGTGGAATGAGTTGGTTGAAGCCTTGTGGGCCTACCGCACCACAACCAACTCCAACCCCATTTTTTCTTAGTGTTTCAAGCTATTCTACCTTAGAAGTTCAACTCCCATCACTAAGGATAGCATTGGGTAGCAAGATCTATAGAAACGTAATGCAAAGTTGTGTTAGAAGAGCTCAGAGGAGAGTCACCTACGGGCATGCCGAACCTTGACAAGGCCAAAATGATTCAAGCTCATACAAGTTGGTCCCTAGGTCTTTCCAAGTAGAGAACTTGTGTTAGTCCTAAGAGACCAATTATTGCTCTCAAAGATGGGAGGCAAGTTTGAACCCACTTGGGAAGGCCCCTATGTCATAGAAGGCCTAAGGAGGATCTTATCAGCTTATTGATTGTAAAGGGGAACACCCGATGCTTCCAATTAATGGGCTCTATTTGAAGAAATATTACCCATAAAAAATCATGTTTGAAAATAATTCTATCAATCAATAAAAATTTGATTCCATTTCATCAAAATCTTCTCTTCAAGCATTATTGTTTGTCTTGAATCCATGATGTTTTAGGGTAGGTGTAAGAGTCCCCTGGCATCCTATCCCTTTCAACACAAACAAATACAATCTCATGCTATTAGAATAGGTGTGAGAGAACCCAAGAGGCATCCTATTTTGATTAGCACAACTAAGTTAAAAGAGAACCCAAGCATCCTTTCTAAGGAATTCCGCCATCCATGGCACATTTCATCAAAAAGCGTGTTTAAGGGTGTAAGAGAACTCGAGAGGCATCCTATCCTTTTAAACACATGCATAAAAATAAACACAAATCTTTTATCTCGAAGCTATTTGATGTGGAGCAAGCCCTGGCACTCACTCATTAGCTCTAGGTCGTTACATGCTACCGCTAGTATGTCACCCAAGTGGTCACTTGTTTGGGATGTGAGTCCCACTTTCTTCCTAACTTGACGTAAACCAATGAGCTTTAGTATGGTAGACTTCACCAAAGCTATTACCTCATGTTGATTTTATTTAAGAAGATGTGAGTCCCTGCTTTCTCTTGAACTAATCATCATGATCTAACTAGGTTGAGTATATTTGAGGTTTAGGATAAGTCCCCAGGCTCCTTTCCTCTTGACTATTTGAGTTGATATAAGTCCTTGGCATTCACTCAATAGTCGCCCCAGTCGATGGCACACTTGAGTAAGATAGACTATCCCAACAATCGATTCCACTATAGGAGGATGTGAGTCCCCAAGCTTTCTTCCTAGGCTTGCAAACCAACACCTTAGTTGGTTGATGTCTATGCTTGACTCACCCATGGATACACCACTCTTGGCAAGATGTGAGTCCTGCTTTCTCCTTGAGTTGGCCCCAATACTTTATTGATCACATCCTTGCATATTTAGCTACCATTTTATTGATCCCCTTTCTGTAACAACCCCATTTAGACACTACTTTGTTAATGAGTCCCCTCCTTTCTAGCCACCCTATGGTTGAGAATTTGTTTACAATGCAGATTCTCCTTGGTTTAATAAACTGAGATAGGTCTAGTATAAGTTCTTCTCTTTGATCCCTCACAACCAACAATATCCATGACAAACAAATAACAAATTAATTCACTTGTGGATTAGAATTCAAGCCCCAAAGGGCCCTTTTCCCAAGTGCATCCTATCTTTAGGGTAGTGTGAACTCCCTATAGAATTGCCTAATCACTGAGTTGAGATAAATCCTGGTGGTACTCACTCAGTCACCTTAGGTTGGGTTCAATCTATTTTGCCACAAGCAAGTTACCGTTTCCACTTTGGAAGATGTAAGACTATGACGCATTCTTCCTAGCATGATTGTCACAAACTGATGGGCAGCCCTAGATTAGGTTTGATTTATTGCACAAAGCAATCGATCACCCTAGTGGTATTTTGTAATGGAAGATGTGAGTCCCTGAGCTTTCTTCCCTTGAATTGATCATTGCAAATTGAAAGGCACTCCTTTGGTCAGATAGTTCTCCCATCGGCCGGGAAGCTACTCCCTTTGGTTCAGTAAATCTGAGATAGGTCTAGGCTAATATAAGCTCCTTCTCAGTGTGATCCATCAAAACCAAATGAATCCAAAAAATAAATCTAAAATGAAATTAATCTTTATCTTGAGCTAATTTAAGTCCCCTGGCATTTTCAATAGTCACCCTAGGTCGTTGCCATTGCCAACCATCACCCTAGTGGTTTTTTATTTCTGGAAGATGTGAGTCCCCATACTTTCTTCTTAACTTGACCATTGCACAAAGGCATTCATGGTTGGTTACCTACCTATGGTTGGTAGACTCCCTTTGATTGGTAACTGAAGCCCAAGGCCACTCACTACTCAGGTCCATCAAAACCGATGGGACCCATCAAAACAAATAAAAATAAATTAATCTTGACTATCTTTGAGTTGATTTAAGTCCCTAGTGACATTCACTCAATAGTCACCCAGTTGGGTTCAATCTATTGCCTTCTAGATCACCCCAAAGAATCATCCCTATTTTGAGGATGTACTATGCTTTCTTCCTAGTACAACTACTACATATCGAAAGGCACCCCCTTGGTTGGCTAGTCCTACTATGTGTCTAGTAGACTACCCCTTTGGATTGGTAAATGAGTCTAGGCCTCATGGCTCCTACTATAAATCCATCGCAAACCAACAGGGTCCATTTCAAATCCAAAATTAAAAATCTAAAACAAACAAAAAAATAATAATCAATCAATCCAATCAAATCTTTTGCTCCTCCTCAGTGAGATGCAAAATTTTTTAGCTCCATAACAAACTTAGAATTCTAATCCCTCAGTGGATTTCATACCTTTCCTCCCTTATGGATGACTTGAACTTGCCTCCCCAGTGGAGAGTTTATTTGTCTATCCCCGGTGGAGTCAAAACAAACAACAAATTGAAAAAAATTCAACCCTCTTCCCCAGTGGAACTTAACAAATCAAATCAAATTTCTCCCTAGAAAGACTCAAATCAAATCAAACCTCTCATCCCTTGTGGATGATTGAACCTATTTCCTGGAAGGTTCACATACTCTATCCATAGGATTCTCTCCTCTCTTATGTCTTGACATGAGTAGAGTTACATTGCACTAAGCTCGATTCCTTCTACACCTTGGGGAGTAGAACATTTCAAGTGCTTCTAATTGTCCTGGTTATGATCATTTCACACATGTGTGTGTTCCTCAATCACACCACACACCTATTGTGCCCTTTGTCCCTCATTTTAGAATGAGCTCTCAACCCCTCCATCTTAGACATAAGACTTCTTAGACTTTAGGATTCCCTTAAGATAATCTAGTGAGTGGACACTCAACTGAGACTTAGAAGAGTTAGCCATAGAATAGGTCATGCCTAGAGTGTTAGGAAAATTTTCCTACCCTATAGCTTGAACCAACTCCTCACTTTCTTCCTTCAAGTAAATCAACTCAAACTCATATCAAATTCAACAAATCAAACCTTGAATCCTTAATAAATTTTCAAATCATAAATCAATTCCAAATAATCAAACCATGATTGAAATCTAAATTCAAATTCCAAATTCCAAATTCAAATTCCAAAAATCTTCTTAAGGCCTTTGATTCTATCTTATGGACTTAGCTCAAATTAAATCAAACAAATTTAAAAAGAATTTTCTCATAACTTTATATTCTTATATATATAAAAATGAAATATAAATTCAAATCAATCAAATCAAATAAAAATCCAAAATCCAAATTCCAAATCTTGCATAAGTCCTTTGATTTCCCTTCATGGACTTAGCCTATGTAAAATCCAAATTAATTCAAATTCATAAAATTTTCTCATAACTCATTTATATTCTCATTTTTATTCACATATATAAGTGAAATATAAATTCAAATCAATCAAATCAATAAAACTCAACTGAATCAATTTCAATGGATTTTTCAAATCCGACCAAATAATGATTGAAATCACAAATTCAAATCAGTCTTCCAGCCTTAAGTCCAAATATAATTTTCATTTATCATTTATATTCATAAATATATAGTATAAATTCAAAAAATGTACAAAACCAAATTCAAAACTCAAACTCAAATTCAACTCAAATCTAACCTAAAAGTCAATTCTTGAACTTAGCTCAAAATCAAACTCAATCAACCTTGATTTTTCTTCATGATTCAAGCAATCCTTCAATTATGAATCCAAATATAAACATAAACTTCAGTCCTCAAACCCAAACCAAATTTAAAAAAATCAAACCCAAGCCGAACTCATGTTCACCCTTTTGACTTGAAATTGTCAAATGAATCAAAATCCATTTGACTTCAAATCTCTTGCAAATGGATTTGTGTTTCAATCATATATCCATATGTGAGTTCAACCAAACTTGAATCAAGCCTTGATCAAGCCAACTAAACTAATTTGGCTCACTTGACCCAAAGTGGCCAAAATGACCTACATGAACCAAAATTCAATTCAATCTAAATCAAAGTGAATTAATCCAATCCAAACTTCATGTCATATTTGTTGATCATCATAGGTTAATCAATTGTCATGAATTAGGTCAAACTAAGTCAACTAGCCCATTAAGTCAACCCTTTAACCCATATGACCCAAACTAGCCAAATTACAACCTCAACCAAATTGATTGCAAAAAGTTCACTCCAAATTGATTATTGAACTTGACCAAAGCCTTAATTAAACTCAATTTGACCAATTGACTAGACCCAACCCTAATTGACTATGAACTCAACTTAACCTAAAAGGTCAAATCAAGCCAAAATCAAATATAAATCAAATTGATTGGAAAAAAAAGATACCAATCCATTTCAAATGATCAACCAAACCCAAACCAGGCTGTGATTCAAGCCAATTTGGTAAATTGGGTCAAATCGGTCAACTTAGGCCAAATTGACCTAAAAGATCAAATTGGCCAAAATACAAATTAAATTCAAATTAAACCAAATTAATTGAAAGCAATTGAACTAATATACTCCAAATGGTCATTTGAACTTGACCAAACTCTTAGTTTGACCCAATTTGACCAATTGGTCAACCTAACTCATTTTGACCCGATTTGACCCAAATGGGTCAAATTAACCCAAATTAAACCAAATGAACTTCAAATGACATGAAATCTGGTCCAACTTACTTTTGACTCATTTAAAATCTGCCCAAATAAAATTTAATGTCAAATGACCACTTTTTCCTTGGGTCAAGGGCAATCCATGAGAAAAGACTCTTTCCCAAGTGGTCATTTCTCTTCCTTGGCCACTTGACGCTCATTCATTGGTCCACATAGGCACTAAAGACATTGATTTTCTGACCCAAGGAGTGGTTGGGGCAGTAATGACTCATGGGGAGGTAAAATCAACCTTACCTCTCCCATTGGAACACTTGGCATGAAGGACACTCACATCCCTTTGGTAAGGATACCCATTTGTCCTTCATGGCAACCACTTTCCATGCCTTAGCCCACCATAGGGAGCCACTTAGGATGATTCTATTCCATTCCCACCACCCCAAGCCAAGTGACATGAGTTTGGAGCCAAACTTTTAAACAAAAAGTGGAAAAGGTTCATTTTTGGTTCACTTTTCATTCTAAGGCTTTAGTGGCTGAAGGAAACCTTGATTCCTCTTATTCTTCTCCTCCTAGAGCTCCCAAAGCCATTAGCAATCACCCCACTTAATTTTGAAGAGAAATACTTCAAAACCAAGTCGATTTCGATGAGGAAATGATGATCACTAGAGGAAACTTTGTTTCAACGTGAAGGCAAGGATCTAAGCTCAGTCTAAGGCTTCTTCTCTCACTTGATAGCACGTTCGAGTCACCACCGCTGCAGGAAATCATCTCCGGTGAGGTAACCTTCAAAAAAATCATAGTCGGCCTTAGGATCTTTCATTTTATGATAGATTTTGCATGTTTTTTTTAGGAATCTACCCTAGATAATCTCACATTTTTACTTTAAATCATCCCAATTAAGAAAAAAGAATTTTTTCGATGTGAATTGACGTTAAAATGACTCCATTTGGACAAATTTTCACTTAGAAAACCCTATTTTTCCTTTTAAGAATTTATTTTTACTGTTCATCATTGGAGCTACGACACCGTCGATTCGGTTTGGTGGGATCGATGGCGGATCTGCGGGCGCTTATGATGCGGACTTGATCGATGCGATGATCGGCGATCGTGCATTTTATGATCGATGACTCGGTCGCGCGATCGTCGCGATCCGCCTCGATTGTGTGATCGATTTGGACTATCCGATGATGATCGATGGTCCATGAACCGTCGCTCTCGGACCCATTTCCGCTCTATCTCGACGGCATTGCGTGTGAATCATGCGGTGCCGCGTGCACACGACATGTGTCCAATCACGCATGGCATGGCGCGCCACGACCCCTACAATTTTTTGATTTAAAAAATTAATTAAAATCACCTAAAATTTCAAAAATTTATAGAAAATAAAATACTTAACCAAAAATTACAAATAAGGGCTCATTGGATTCGTCTTTCTGAGAGAAATCTAATAAATCAAAGATTCCTAAATTTCACAATGTATTTTGAGCTTAATTTAAGTTTTAGTAAAAGTAAAATTTCTTTAATTAAATCAAAAATACATGTTAAATTAAGCTAAAAATTTTAGAGATTAAAATTGATGTTAAAATATACATACCATAAAAATGTCAAGTCAAAATTTCCTCTATATTAAAAGATATTGAATTTTAAGTGTCAAATAATTTATTTTAATAAAAATAAATGAGCAGAATTCATAAAAATCAGTTAAATCAATTGAAACTTCATAAATTCATAAATAATTGTAAGAAAATCCAAAAAATAAAAACTTAGGTTCATTTTAAAGATAATTCAAAGAAAAATCCAATAAAAATATTTTTAGTTGAATTTGAATAGTAGAGTTTCCTTAATTAAGGTTTTTATAAAACTAAATAACCCTAATTACTCACTAATGACTTCATTAATTAATTCCAAACTTCTCAGGCGTGTTTAGTGGCATGACTTCTGCCTACACTAATTTTCTTTGAATTTATTAATGAGTTAATTAGAAAAATTAATTAATGGACCCCTAATCACTCTCTTAATGTAATTAAGGTTAATTAAGCATATGAATAATGGTTTAATTCCTTGATTAAGATAATTAAACATTGTTTAAGTGATTAGGAGATTAATGATTGGATATTTTTCCTTAAATCAAATTGATTGTTAATATCTAAAATTTTCAAAGTATTATAGAAACTTAATCAATCCTTCTTGGGTAAATACTTAGGTGTTTAATAACCTAAGTAAATTTAAGGAAATCATACCTAACCCAAATGTGTGGGAAAGGTTATGAAAGTACTTAAATTAAACCCTTTAGCTTAATGAATCATTAATTGTGAGCTAATTGCATGAGGTACCTTTCTTTCCTAGGATGCATTGCTGATTTAAATTTCTTGTGATTTTATGTCATACATTTATAATTATTTGATTAAATATGTTAAAGTGGTATATAGGTAAGGGATAATTAATGAACTTAATCTACACCCAACCAAAGTATAAAATTAATCTAATCACCTAAAAATTAAACTAAAATAATACACACATGTGGGAATGGGTAAGGACCAACAAACCTTCTCACACTTTCTTAATTCAAATCAAACTCAAAACAAAATGAAAGTCTCTTTTTACAACTTTTGATTCTCTTTAAATGATCTTATTTCATAAGATTATCTTTAAGAATTAATTAAAGTGAATGAAATTACATGCTTACATCACTTTATTTCTTTCCTAGCATGCTAAATGTATATGTCATATGAAAATCATGCATTCATACCTTTATGAAATCAAATTCAAAATGAAATATTTTCTTTATGTCAAATTGCATGTTTTGGCTAAAGTAAAAAAAAAATATGAGTGGCTATTATCACTATTAAATTAAAAACTATTTTAAAAATCTATAAATCAAATACCTAAAACAGAAAGTGTGCTACTTATAGTTTATTTATATGCTATGAATATAAAAATGTGTCTTATGTTTGCTTCCTTTATTTCCTCTTAATATGGATTTGAATAAGATTTGCAAAGTGTATAGTTCTTTTAAAAGAACATAACACTTGCCTATTCTTATCCTCTTCCATGTTATGACTTAAGAAAGATCCTTACATATATAAATTACATAACCAAGTCCAAACATAAGTATAATTTTTTGCAATTTTCTTTTCCATTCATTTCTTTTGTACATATGTTTGTATTTAAGGAAAGTGGTATATTAGTTTGGATAACTGGTTGGCTTTAAGTAGTAGGTCTTGTACCTTATACCCTTGGTTAACAATGATGATGTACTCACTTATGCCTTTCATACATACATGTTTGCATATGAAAAGTGGATAAGAAAATCTCTTTTCTACTAAATTAAATCATGCATCATAAAGCATTCAAATTTTCTTAAGTAACTCACTTAGCATTCTCTTTCCATGCATTTCTTTTTATACATGCACATGTATTTAAGAAAAGTGGTATATTAGTCTGACAACCTCGAGGTTACGAGGCTTTAAGTAGCCTTAAGTAGGTCTTGTACCTTACACCCCTGGTTAACAATGGCGTCGTACTCACTTATGTCTTTTATACTTGTAAATGTGCATATGAAAATGGATAAAAGAATCACTCTCTTCTACTTAACAAAGTCATGCATACATGAAACATTCCAAGTTTCCTTAAGCAACCTCTCTTATCATTCATTATTAAGATGTGCTAAATACTTGCATTACATGTATAGATATGCTTAGGATTCATTCATGTGTATGATACACATGTGGGAAAGAAATAAAATGTTGTGTGTTTTGTGATAGTAATTCAATTTACTTAATCTTAAAATGCCTTTCTTTTTGAATAGGTTTGTTTAGAGAAAATATAAACTTAAAGATTAATTAAAATATATAATAAAATATTCACTAAATAAAAATTATTAATGAATCTACCTTAGAAATCACTTAAGGTAGGGAGGAAAGAGAAGTTCTCTCTCTTTCCTCTTTACAACCTTTAGTAATTAAGTAGGTTCATTCAAACCAAATAAAATCATCAAATAAAATTAACCCATATAATCTAAACAACTTAAATGAGACCACCCTTCTAAGTTGAACCTTTTCATACTTGAAAAATTCTAACCTTAAAGCCTAACTAAGCATACCACATAAACTTTACATGGCACACACATTAGGCTAAGTCACCACTTCTAGTTCTATGTTAGGGCGGTGCATGGTTTGATGTTTATTTTTATTTTGTGATGTAATATTTTAGTCTGTATGTTAGGGTGTATGTGCATATAATGAATGGTAAGATGATTTAGTCTAATCATTATCTTCTGCAGGGGATTGTGCTTAAGGGGTGCTATAAAAAAAATATAACTGCTTTTGCTGTGCAGGTGGATTATACCCTTAAGCATAATCCAAAATAGGCCAGGTGGACTTGGTTACTCATGTGTGGGGTGCTAAGTCCAATTTGTTTATACACATGGCTCAGAATATGTGGTTTGTTTAGCTAATCTATGTTTTACAGGTTTTAGTTAGATTTACTTTTTTTTCCTTTTCATGTAATTTTGCAATTAAGATTTTGGAATGATTATTATGGGGATTAGGATGAGCATTGGTTATAAGGCCATTCCTTATGTACCATGTGAAGTCTTTGGAGCATCCACCTTCCAACCATTCAAAAGAAGGAACCAAAGAAGAAAGAAGAGAAGAAGAAGAAAGAAGAAAAGAAGAATGAAGAAATGAAGCTTGAAGACCCCATAACATGAATTTCTTGCTTAATTCTATTTAATTCATTTGAAATCTGGGTTATATAAAGGTAGAGCTAGACTACCCAATTTGTTTTCGGGCTTGTGCTATGGTGCTAGACCACACTTGGCCTTTTATTCTTTTGCATTGGCTTTATAAAATGTTTGATGTTTTTTTTAGCTTGTGCTTTAGAAATGGAATACTTTTTCTAGTTTCTTCCTTGCTTAATGTATGGCCTGCATGACGATTAGGCTCTTAGGAAAAAATAAATCTTTAACAAAATTAATCAATTCAAAGTTAAAATAAATAACTCATAACCTCATTTAAAGCCTAAGTTAAATTAAGATAAAAGAATTAGTAATCTCATTTACCTTAATCGAGAGTATTCCTAAGAAATCCTCTTCCTTAAGATGTAATTAACTATGGGGGCTTGCCCTTGTAGCAAACTTAATGAACCCAGTTTAAAATAAACTCTACTTTACTTTTCTTTGTAAAGTAGGGGAAGAATATCTGGTATATATGCATACCCATTGTCCTTAAGAGTCCTTATTTAGGTGATTAGGTCCATTGTAGGGTGTTGACTTATATTTTTTGAGATAGTACACCTCTCCTCAATTTCATACTTGATCACCTTAATAAGAATATCTGCGGATCTACGTGGTGTCCTGACCAAAAGGCATATATTTCTATTTTCATTTATCCTCTCCAAAAAGATAGATGAAGGTGAGAATATTTTCACCACAATACCATGTATATAAATGAGTCCTAAGCATATCTATACACATAAATGAGAATATTTAACACACTTTATGATGCATGCTAAGTAATTCATTTAAGGAAATTTGGAAGTTTATGATACATGATTTTCATTAAGTAGAAAAGGGATTTCTTATCTAATTTTCACATGCATAGATGAAAGTAAGAAAGACATAAGTGAGTACAGTGCCATTGATAACCAGAGGTGTAAGGTACAAGACCTACTTAGAGATACTTAAAGCCTCACAACCTCAGGATTGTCCAGACTAATATACCACTTTCCTTAAATACAAACATATGTACAAAAAAATGAATGAAATAGAAAGAATACAAAAATTTGTATTAGTTGATTCATTTTTTTATACAATTTATGTGTGTAAGCATAAGTATCCTTCTTAAGTAATAGTATAAGAATGAATAGGATATGAAATTAGGCAAATGTTAGGTTCTTTTCAAATGAACCATACATCTTACCAAATCCTATTCAAAACTATACTAAAAGAGAAGAGAAGGAAAACCTATATTAAGCACATCCTTATATCTCACTCACATGTAAGTTTATAATTAAAATATAAGTAGCACACTTTCAGTTTTGATAATTGATTCAAATATTTTATGAAAATAATTTGAATTTAGTAGTGATAATAACCACTCATATTCTTACTTTAGCTAACACATGCAATTTGACATAATGTAAACATTTTCATTTTAAATTTAAAATTTGAAAAGTATAAATTCATGAAACCACATGACACACATATTTATCTAGTTGGGGAAAGAACTAAAGCAATGAAAGCATGTAAACACATTCACTTTAATTAAATCATAAAGACAATCTTATGAAATAAGAAAGCTTAAAGTAAGTCAAAGTTCAATTAATATGATTTTTGTTTGATCTCGAATTTGATTTAGTTTTGAAAATGTGAGTTGAGTTTGGTGTTTGACATTTTTGTTTAATTTTTAGATGATTAGATTCATTTTCAGTTTTGATTAGGTTAAGGTATGAATTAAACATGTTAATTAACCCTTACCTACACCACCTTAGCATAGTTAACCAAGTAATTATGAGCCAATGAGATGACATAAAACCTCACAAGGAATTTAAATTTTCAATGCACCTAGGAAGAAAAGGGCCTAATACAATTTGGCTCATAATTAATGGTTAATTAAAGGGTTTAAGTAATTTCAAAACCCTACACATATGAGTTGAGTTTTGATTTCCTTAATTGAACTTAGTCTCTTGAACACCTAAACATCTACCCAAAATAGATTAATTAAATTCTGGAAAGTTTTAAAATTTTTTAGAAATTAATTAAGAGGGTAATTAATGAATTAGCCCTTAATTAAGAGAGGATTAAGAAAAGAAAAGAGGGTTTAGGGAATAACTTAGGGGAAATTCCACAAAATTATTCTCTAAACCTTCTACTCATTGGATCAAACCTTGATCAACTTCAATAAGGGATTAAAACACTAATCAAACCATTAATTATGCTTAATTACATAAAAAGGGTAATTAGGAAATGCATTTGTAATTCCCCCAATTATGCCTTCAATAAATCCCAACAAAATTAGGGAAGGTAGTGGTCATCCCCTAAAACATACACAAGAAGTTTGGGATTAATCATAGGATTAATAAAGGAGTAATTAGAAAATTAATATTTCCATTAAAAGGCACAATCAAAGAAAGATACAATTCAAAATCCATTAAAACCATTTTTAAAATATTTTAGATTGAATTATCTTTTAGTAGAAATTTACCTCATATTTTTATAATTTTAATTTAGGGATATATGAATTTTTAAAACTTATAGGATTAATTATAATTAATTAAAACCTAATTAAATTCCTTAACCCACAACTCGACATGCTGCGGTGGTGGTCAGTGCGCTTTACAAGCATCGTATTATGAGCAGGTCACTTAAATGTCTCGTTACCACAGGCGCGTGGCGGCGGGATGCGATTTAATTCCTGCCAATCGATGAAGGATCGAACAACCAGGAATCACCCCATGGTTTTAAAAGGATAAATAGAATTTTAAAATGTGTATTTAATCTCAGCCATCCATCCAAAATGCGCAGATGGATGGCCGGGATTATCCCTGTTCTTCACTGAGGATCATAGGAACCGTCCATGATCCAAGCCTTATTTCGAGCTAGATTTAGCTCGGATTAGGATAAAATTTTGCACACAATATCATACATTAATGGCAATCCTATCCAATGGTTGAATTTTCATGCCATGGCACTTTCTTTCATAAAGGAACAACACCTCTTAAGTTTATTGGTCAAAAAATTCCATACCTCATCGGAGGTGATCACCGGTGCTCGAATCCTTGAGGAGCTTCTGGTTGAGATGCGTGGTGAAAGTTAGCTCTTGAGGTTGGGTAGCTCTATGGACCAACCCCTTGCTCCCTGCCTTTGATCAATTGAACTTCTCCTTGCCTTGGGAATTTGAGGGAGAGCTTAGGCAAGCTCGTTTGGTCCCCTGAGGGAGTATGCAAAGGCAATTGGATTAAAATGTAGTGTGGAGGAAATTAGGAATTCTATAGAGCTCCCCTATTTTCTATTGAAGAAAATCGAGAATGGTTCTTTTCAAATCCCTCTTAGAAAGCTTAGGATTACTCTCTGATGGCTCCTAACACTCCCTAACACTCAATCAACAATGGGCCTGTGCAAATTGAATTGAATTAGGGGGAGTATATCTCCCCCTATGGCAATCAGATGGCCGAAGCTATGGTTGCTATTTTGATCCAATTGACCATATGGAAAGGGTTGTTTTAGCTATTTGGAGTTGGCACATGGTCAGTTTGAGCTAAGGAGTGGATTGTTAACCTCCCATGTGCTTCAAGTTGAGTGGAAGGAGGTTTCACACATGGCTAATTTGAGCTATATGGTCAGTTTTGGACTTGGGGCCATTTGTGCTGACCCAAACCCATTGGGTTGGGTGCACCACCCTCCATAGGACCTACTTGACCTATTAGGAAGGTATCAAGTAGATATGAAGAGGGCTTGACCAATTCCCCATGGATTTGACCAAAATTAATTCTTTGGCCTAAGGGTAGAATGGTCATTTGGCTTATTTTTGAATTTGAATATGTTGGGTATGTTGAGAAAATAGGTTTGGCCAAGTTTCATTGAATTTGGAGTTCATTTGGTATGGTTTGGCTCATGTTGACCCATTTAGGTCAAAATGGGTCAACTAGGGTCAAGTTGACCAATTGGTCAAATTGGATCAAACCAAGGGTTGGGTCAAGTTCATATGACCATTTAAAATGTTTTGGTGGCTTTGGTTTGATTCAATTTGGTTTAGGTTTGAGTTTGGCTCATATGACTTCATTTAGGTCAAATGGGTCAAGTTGACCAATTTGACCCATTTGACCTATTTGAGCTAGGTCATGGGTAGGTTTAGGTTTGGTTAGTCATATGAAGTGGATTGGTATCTTTGTTTCCAATCAATTTGGTTAAGTTTGAATTTGGCTCAACATGACCCCTTTAGGTCAAGTTGGATTCAAGGTCAATTGGGCTAGGTTGGGTCTAGTTGGCCAATTGAGGCTTTGGTCAAGTTCAACAAGTGATTTGAAATGAACTTGATCTATTGGTTTCAATCAATTTGGTTTAGATCAAGTTTTGACACATTTTGACTTTTTAGGTCAACTTGGGTCAAATGGCCAATTGGGCTAGGTTAGGCTCAAATGTTGAATTGGTCAAGCTCAAACATTGATCATGAATGAGTCTTGATCATTGGTTTCAATCAATTTGGCCTATGGTGGATTTTGGCTATGTTAAGTTTCATATTGGCTAAGTATTGACTTGGTCAACCCTTAGGTTTGACTTGGGTTGACCCAATTTGATTGATTGATCATCCCATGATGAGAGGCAAAGATGGGCTTAGTTCAATCCAATTTGGTTAGGATTAAAATTTGCTCATAATTTTAGGTCACTTTGGGTCAAGTGAGCCTAAGTGGGTCAAATGGCTTGGTCAAAGCTTGATTTGAGTTTTGAACTTGTATATGGACTTATGATTGAAATATAAATCCATTTGCAATTGGTTTGAAGTCAAATGGGTTTTGATTCATTTGATAATTTCATTTTCAAAGGAAGAATTTGAATGGATTTGAGGTTTGATTTTTGGATTGGGTTTTGATTAAGTGATTGAAGTTTATATTTATATTTGGATTCATGATTGTAGGGTTGATTGAATCATGAAAGAAAATCAAGAGTTTGGCTTGATTTGAAATTGATTTGGCTAAGTTCAAGAATTTGACTTGAAAGGCTTAGGTTAGATTTTGAATGGATTTGAGTTTGATTTTTGGAATTGGTTTTGGTTGTTTGAATTTATATTTCATTTATATATGTGAATATAAATGAGATTATAAATGGGTCATGAGAAAATTTCAAGGATTTGAAGTGGTTTGATCATGATCTAGGCTAAGTCCTTAAGAGGGAAATTAAGGATTTAGGAAAGATCTTGGAATTTGGAATTTAAATTTTTGATTTAGTTTGATTGATTTATATTTATATTTCATTTATATATGTGAATATAAATGAGAATATAAATGAATTACAGAAAATCCCATGAATTTGAATTGGTTTGATCATGATTTAGCTAAGTCCTTAAAAGGAATTTAAAAGGACTTAGGAAATTTTGAATTTTGAATTGGGATTTAGTTTGATTGATTTGAATTTATATTTCACTTATATATGTGAATATAAATGAGAATATAAATGGGTCATGAGAAAATTTCATGAATTTAAATTGATTTGAAGATGATTTAGACTAAGTCCTTAAGAGGGAATTAAGGACTTAGTAAATATTTCAAACATGGAATTTCAATCATGGGTTTCAGTTATGGATTTCAATCATGTGGCATTGATTTGAGTTTGGAGAAAATCAAATAAGATTAATTTAGAGTTTGAGAAAATCAATTAAGATTGATTTGAAGTTTGACTTGAAGGAAGGAAGGTGAGAGTGGTTCAAGCTAAGGGTAGATAAATTTTCTTAACAACCCTAAGGCATGACCTATTTCTATGGCTAACCCTTCTAAGTCTCTAGGGCTAGGTTGAGTGTCCACCTAATCACTAGATGTGTCTTAAGACTAAGGAACTCTTAAAGTCTAAAAGGAATCCTATATTTAAGATGGAGGAGTTGAGAGCTCATCCTGAAAATGAGGTCAACCAAAGTGTATCCTTTTTCATCAATTTGGCGAAAGGTTGGCATTTCCCCAATAGGTTAGACATGAACCTTTTGATGTAAGCTAATTTTCCTTGTAATGAGAGTAAATGCTTTAATGTTTTTGGCAATGACATTTCCCTTATCGCCTTTATTTTAGAGAGATCAATTTCAATCCCTATATGATGTATAATGAAACCTAAGAATTTTTGAGAAGTTACACCAAAAGTACATTTTAACGAGTTCATCTTTAAGTTGAAACTTTGAATTATTTTGAATACAATTCTGAGATCATTTATGTGCTATCTTTGTTCTTTGCTCTTTATGACCAAATCATCGATGTAACATTCCACGTGTATGAGGTTGTCGAAGATATGGGTCATTGCCCTTTGATATGTAGTGTCAGCATTCTTTAGGTCTTATGATATTATCTTGTAGCAATATATACCAATTGGTATGCAAAAGGATGTATATTTTTCATCTCCTAAAGCCATTTTTATTTGATTATAGCATGATGAACCATTCATGAAAGAGAACATATCATAGTTTGATGTGTTATCAACCATGAGTTCTACATTAGGTAATGTGAAGTCATCTTTTGAGCATGCTTTATTTAAATCCCTGAAGTCAATGCAAATAAAAATTTATCCATTCTTCTTATAAATTGGGATAATATTGGCAATCAAGATGTATATTTTTCTCTTAGATGAATCGCTGATGAGCTTTTGGTTTTGGTAATTTTGTTCAATTTCTCCATTCATCATAAGCTTTTATAAGAGCTTAATAGCAAGTTTATGTACGACTACATCTGGTGATAGGTTAGGCATTTCATTATAGTTCCATGTGAAATTTCTATACTCACAGAGTAATGCTTATATTTTCTCTAACCTTTTTGATGTGAGGCTAGCATTAACAAAAGTCAACCTAGGTTCTTCTTCAGTGCTCATGTTGATTTCTTAAATCTCATCAATGATGTCTTGATTGCCTTCCTTAAACTCTTTTGGGGCCTCTTGAGGTCAATGATTAAATCTTCTATAGGGATGTCCTTATTTTTGAATGAAGCATACCTTATTTCATCTATACTTTCTACAAGGACTTCTTCTTTATAGGATATGGCATAGCATGAGCTCGCTAAGAAGGATGCTGAAGCAATATATCCTAATACCAATGTAGTGAATTTTCCATAACCTACAAGATTTTGGAAATTATCTCCTTGCTAAAGTTTCTTAAATAATCAAACCTAAACGCTTGATTATGTCAGCTGAATATTATTCTTGATTAGCTTTATTCGAGCCACCGAGTAGTACCGAGGGATCAAAATATCTTCTTCTTTAATTTCATCTACCTCGAATAATTTTTGTGTCAGATTAAGAGTTCGCTCTTCTACTTTATAGAAAAGAATCCCATATTCATTATATCCTTTTCTTGGAGAAGCATATAAGGATTTTAATTGTTCTATTTTCTCATCCCTTAAACCTGTTAATGCTTTTCTTTGTAATTTTGGCACTATAATTATCTTTATAATCTTAGTAGAAACTTGAGATTCAAGCGCCCTTATTAAAGAGACATGAGTTTCCTCTAATTATTTTATCATTCCACTAGTACTAGATTCTTCTATCCTTTGGTTAATTTAAGCTCTTTTAAGTTGATAAAGTACTAATTCATCTTCATCATCCTCAGTATTGTTGCCAAGGTGAGAGACTATCCTAGGCCGCTTTAATCCATTGGTATTTTTACCTTATGAATCATCACCTTTTAGCATTAGCCTTATAAGTGGAGCCATTTGCTTTTGGAATTTAACTTCTACCTTTTAGGCTTTAAATACTTGGCATTATTGTAAATCTTGATCTTGTGTATCAAAAATGGACCCCTGTCACCTTCAATTCAGTGTTTTTCACCATTTTATGTGTATTTCATATATTGATGTAGAGTTGATGGTACTATATCGTATTCATGAATCAATGGTCTACCAAGAAGTGCTTTGTAGGCAACATGGGCTTTGATCACATGAAATTTAGCTTTTATGTATAATTTTCCAAAGCAAATATGTAGAATAAGGGATTTTAAAGTTTGTTATCATTGTTCATTAAACCTTTGTAGAAACACTGTCCCTTTATCAAAATAACGAGCATTTAAAGCTAATGCTCATAGTATTTTTAATCATTATAAGATTGATCGAAGCACTAGGATCAATCAATATCCTTTTTATGTGGATAGAGTTACTTTCAGCTGTAATATAAAGGGGCTGATTATGTTTGATTGTACCTAATAATAGGTCATTCTCACTGAATGTAATGGTTCCTGATTTCTGAGAGGTTAAATCCCTTTTCATCTTCTCTTCAGTGAAGAATGTTTTGTATTGTTCTAAATTCTATAGAGCTTTGATTAATGTCTCACATATATCCTTAGATAACATGAGAGCATCATAAATGCTTAGAAAACTGGAAGTATGAGGTGTGCTAGAAGCTATAAATACCCCAATCTTGATACTTTAACCAATGGATAAGGCATTTTCATCGAGTATCTTTGCCTTGTCATTTTGCTATGTTGGTAGAGGAATTCATTTTTCACTCCTTAGTTGGACTTGGGTCACTTCTTTTGTATGATCCCCTTTATCAGAAGAAATCTCTGAATTCTAAGTTTCTTCAAAGTTTTTAGAGTTCTCAGTACTCCTCAAATTATTACCTAACATAGGATGTAATTTCTTTAAGCTTGACCTGATCCTCCTTTTTGTATATTTCCATTTGGGAAAGCATAGTTCCCCTTCATAGTCGATTAAAATTATAACCACATTGATGACACAATAAGTTTCTATCAAAACTCTTTCTTTAGAATTTTTTGTGCCAAGTTTTAAATGGGTCATGTATTCTTTTTGCTTAATAAGTCTTCAAGGAGGTTATTCGTACTCCTCTAAAGAGTCAATCATTTTCTATATTTTATATTTTGATTTTCTTGATTCCTCTTTTTCTTCAATTTACTAGGATTCAACAAAGAAGCCTGACATATTTTTGTCTGTCTCTCTTTATTATATATAAATTTCCCTATGTTAGGGAAGAATCTCCTTAGATTCACTTCGGGCTCCAAAAAATTCTTCCATCGAATGGCTTCTATAGATGCAAGAATGTTGATCATCCGTTTAGTCATTTTGGAGATGAATGTTTCCCAACCTCCTCCTTCTTCTTCTTCTTGCCGTTAAGGGGCTTGTCCTTGTCATTGATTTTACTTTAAGGTCCAGCTGGCTTAGTGCTTTTGTCTTTTACATCAAGGATTGGATGAACTGAGATCCTAGTAGTACATTCTCTCTTGAATGAGTATTACTTAGATAACTTTTCTTGAAGAGTTAACACCTTCTTCTTATCTTATTTTTCTTGTCAAGATGAGCTATACTTTCATGAAATTATTGTACCTCCATTCCCTTTGATCACTCACGAAGGTGAATGTTAGTGTTTATGTTATTTTTTTCATGTCATTTGACATTAGCTGTAACCTCTCAAATTTAGCCACACGGTCTAGTAATTCTCGAAACGTGTTAATTGTGGCCATGGCTAGATATGGAGCCTTTTGATCATCAATATTTCCCAAGAGAAGTTTCACTTCATGTTTCTCTATGAGTTGTTGGTCACACTTCATGCTCAGCTTCTTCCATCTAGTAATATATTTCGTGGCACTCTCGTCTCTCCTTATCTTTTCCAAGGAAAGATATGCTATTGTTACCTTTTTTTTGCCCAAATCTCTTTATGAAAAGTGTCTCTAATTTGGTAAATGTTTTTTCTGAGTCATTAAGTAAGATAATCCATATTGGTGAGGCTACTAAATAATTATCTAAAGCATCATTTGATTTTTTACATGTGGCTTTAAACTAGAAAATGTTATGATTTTATGTGTCAGATTGTGTTGAATTGGCAAACATACCTTTAGAAATGTATTTCATCATATTTGGCTGAGTATGGTGGTGAGCCTTTCCCAACTTGCTACTTAATAGTTTCTGAAACAATAATTGCTTTGATCTTTTGACTTATAAGGTATTACACTTGCGATTTGGTGAAAATATCTATTTCTTGATGGATATTTAATGTAGCCTCTTCTGGGGTTTCTTTTCTTTATGTTAGGACTATTGACAAGTTGGATGTAGTATTTTGTATACCCCCCAGTTTCAACTATCAGGTAGCTCATTTTTGGAGGATCCCTTGGAGGCATGTGTTGCGTTGCAATCATAATTAGATTAAGCTCACTGAATAGCTTTTTCATTATCCCATTCATTTTATTAAGGCAGGCATTGAGATGGATTATCTCTTGATTTCTTTACTGTAGTTGAGAGCCCATTTTTCATTGTAATCTTGTTATAATATCAGCTAGCTCTTACGTTACTTCAACCTCTACTCGGGCTTCAGCTTCAGGTTGTTGGTGATTAGGGTTCTCTTGGTGTCTTCCATCATCTTGTTGTTCAGGAACCATGTTTTTATTTCACAAACATGTGCTGACCATACAAATAGTTTTAACCTCCATGTGATCGATATCATTATTACTGCGGAGATCTGTGAATGACTACTATTCATTAGTTGGGAAATCTTCATCTTCCCAGAAGAGTCAATTGTCTTCCTCATCATCTACAGGTTGCCTTTTATCAGACCAATGTTTCCAGTTTATGATGAGAGAATCTACTCCTTTGTCTTCTGCTGGAGTGAGTTTACGATCAACAATTTAGGGTTCTTTTAGTATCCAAATTGATCGAGACCTCCTATGGCTGGATTTTTAGGTACATGTCCCAAATGTCACACCTTGGCATTCACAAGATGTATATAGTCATCAGGATTTTTTAGTAGTGAATCTTTGAGAATGTATCCCATATGTCACACCCTGGTGCTCACTAAGTGTAAGTTGCGGTCGTCGGGACCTTCCGACAACTAGCCGCTCATTGTCTTTGTGTATGAGGACTTGTTGTTAATGTTCATCGTGCTCATGAACTTAGAGTCCTGTTGTAAATGAGCGCTATATTTTTGAATATTCACACCTCTTTTGAGTTAGGAGTTTGTAGGGTTGATGACTTGACTCACCAACTTTTTATTCTTCTCTAAAGTTTCTATTTTTGACTACCTTCATGACTTTATAAATTCTATAGGAAACAGATTCCTTCTTGCGTGGTTGATTTTGTGTACTGGGATGTATATGCTTGTCCCAGAATGATTTCTTCATAACTCCTCCTGAGCTATTTCTTTTGAACCATATGAGTGGATCAAAGTTATTACTAGTGGACACATTTGCTTCCACTAGTAGGTTGGATTATCATTCAACATGTATGCGCAATCCAGCCAGCAGTTTTACAGGTAGCTTTATATTTTCTACGGGCCCTCCTAGATGTTTTGATGCCCAATGTAGACACTTCATAGTCATGTGCTTGGGGTAACAATAGCATCATGCAAGGTAGTATGTTCCCCTGATGCATTGCTGAGTGGGTTGACAATGATGGATTTCAATTTGGGTCTAGCAGCCATCCCATCCTCAATGAGGGTGGTTGGCATTACCTTTGATAACCTCTCAAAGACAAAAGCACTTTTTAAGTTTAGGGATTTGGGGTTGGGTGCATGTGGGATGACCACATTCAGCCACTTCCCTTTGGTGAATGTCTTTGGCATTCTAGTGCTCTAGTTGTAGGCTTAGTGGCAGGTCCAACTGGCAAGAACTAGGTAACCTCTAAGATCAATTTAAACTAGAGAGTAGCTCCATTATAACCAATGTTAATTATTGCCTGAGGAAATCTTATTATGGATCCCTCACTGAGCTTTATAGTTATCAAGTTCTTCATATTTGCCATTGAAGAAACATGGTCGTAGATCTTTAAAATTTTAAAAGAGTATAATACTTCATTTAAGTCAACAATGACACCCTATATTTCCAACCAAAGATGGAGAGAGAAGTATTCCCTAACAGAGTAGCCAAAAATTTGATCACTCAGAAAAGAACATTCGTGGAGGGATGTGCTCCGCAATCTTTGGATTGGTTCTGGTCAATCTGCATTTCTTGTGGTGCCATTTAGTAGCACACCATGCAGACAGAGGACACAAACCACGTCCTTACTAACATGAGATTATTTGAGTATGAGCATAAATATAATTATTTGATATATGCTCTTTTGTCAGCAAATATTTTCTTAGCTTATCATCCCTGATAAATAATGATGAATGATTATTTACATTAAGTTATATTGCATGATGAATTTCATTCAATTTAAACATATCCCCTTCGCATGAATTTTACAATCAGCATGACCATTATTGCAAAAAGATTAGATTTTGGTAACCCAAACCTAGTCATAGGACCAAACTAGGATATTATCCTGCATATCATCCTCACACAAAAGATTTAGATGATTATTATTGTGTCGGGACCCATTCGGGTAATTCATAGATATATCAAGCATGATGCCTCAGTGTTGTAGCTCTAGCATCATGGCGCTACATGATCAACACAATGACGTTGATGTCATTTACCATATTGATCATCTTATTAGTGCCTCAATGTTGATATTGTAGCATCATAGCACCAGTCAAAAGTCGATTCAAAATAACTATCAGATGTTTAGGCTATTTAATGATGTGGGATGAACTTTTTGACTAGCGTTGTGATGTTACATTAATGTGACGCATCATTTTTTGTTTAAAAATTTATGAATATTATTGTCTCTTATTCGATCAGCGCAATAACCGCCTTCACTATCTGACCAACACCGCGATGTTGCATGTGGGTGTCGCAATGCTGTGTCGTGTGTTAGAAATTGAGAGGATAGCGCCTTGGCGTTGCCTTTGCAGGGCTGTGATGCTAGGTCCAACTTATAAATAGACCCCTTGGGAAGCCAAAATTTTCATTCGACATTCCCTCGAGAGCCTTTCCTTAGAGCTCTCTCTCTCTCTCTCTCTCTCTCTCTCTCTCTCATATACCTTCTCTTACACCTTGCTGGTAAAATATGTTTGTAATGGAAAGAAGAGTGCGAATTTCTGTGACACTAACAGGTTTGTTAGTCTAGAAGCTGAGGAGAGGTACCACCACACCCTCATACATAAGCATCTGATCTCAGAGAGGAGCTTCTACAATTCAGGTGGATGCATGGAAAGCATCACTCTAGAGTGAGACTGGGCAAAGTTGGCCTATTGTAATAAATTTAGTGTCATCCCTGTGGTGTGGGAGTTCTTTGCTAACACGAAGAAGCACCAGAATAATCAAGTCTTCATCTGGGAGAAATTAGTAGGTTTTATTCTGCGATTGCATATTATCTCTTGGTGATCAATATACATTATAATGATCATCCGAACTTCAATGAAATTTTTAATTTTTTCACTATTTGGAATTCTAATACATAGTGGAAAAGACGGGAGGAGAAAATTAACAACTTTTCTTCATCTAGCCTCACTATTAAGGCTAAAGCTCAGCATTACTTTACTTTTGCCAAACTGATGCCCACTGGGAATATTAAAGAGGTAACTAGAGATATGACCATTGTGAATTTTTCAATTCAAAAGGGCTTTACTATGGATGTAAGGAAGATTATTAATTCTATCTATAATTTGTTTGAGGGTAGTATTATAATATATTTTGGTGATCCTTTTCTCATTTATGCTTTGTGTGTTGAGGTGGGGCTACAAGGGATCTTGATGAGGAAGTCTTTTTTTTTATAAAAGGCTCAATTGGTTCTAGGATTGTGGTGGGGAAAAGCTCACGCACCCCCTCTCACTAAATGTGAGTCATATACAAGAGTGGATGAATTTGGCGTTATTAAAATTTTAACTTTAGTAGAAAATTAATTTTGATTTTATAATGACAAGACACAATTCTCAATGCAGCAAAAATAAAGTATAGTAAAGTAAAGAGAGACAATAGGCACATAATTTTTACATGGTTCAGCCAAACCCCAAAATTGACTTATGTCCACGCCTAACCACCCTTGGCTAAGAATCCACTAAATATAAATAGCTTACAAATCATACTCTCTTATAACAGGACGAGTACAACCCCTACAATAATATGTACTCTTCTACAAAGGGGCGAGTACAAACCTAATTTAAATTTTACAGCATGAAAAGAAAAATACAAAATAATAAATTTTGATAAAAAAAATCTATCACAAATATACCAAGCTATCCAATTCAAAAAATGATCTCACAACTTATAAATGATCACTTTATAACTTACAATTTTAACAAGATAAAATGCTCACTTAATTTTGATAAGAAATAATAAAATAAATATCTTAAAGTGATCTTACTAAGATGTTTATGTCATTACAATTTGTAGACTAATATAAAAATGATTTCAAAATAAATTCACAATAGTCTTTTGCACAATAAAATAAATTTCAACATGGAATAAATTTTAGTTTAAGAGAAACTATAACTAGTATGTATATAATAGTGTAAGAATGATTAAGTCTCTACTAAAATTCTTTTTTCTTAATTATTAAATAATAAAAACAACAAGCTTTACAAAATTTTAGTATGATAAAAATATTTAAACAAAGGATACTAGTTGGAATAAAATGATAAGTGATAAATAAACTAATTTAACTTTTTATAAATTTTATTTTGATAAAGAAACTTGATATATAAAAGATCTAGCATATACTCTAAAATTTGAGGAATAATTTATTTTATTTTAACCAAAATGATGCTTTAAATTAATTCAAATGATCATAAAGTACTTAAATAAAATTAGCATATGATAGATCTAAGTAAACTAGTAAACTTTTAATTGAAAAGTGAGATCTAGCAAATATGAAAATATTTTTAGCATAATAAATTAATTTAAAATGCTTAAAATATACTTCTAAAATAAATCTAAGAATAAAGATCTTTCAAATAAGACTAATGAAGAAATATTTCAAGAAACCAAAAGTAGGAAGATAAAAATTTGTAAGATAAAATAAATCCTATAAACTATCACAAGACTTTTTCATAAAAAAAAAAAGATTGAAGAAATTTTGATGTGAAAACTTAAACTTTGATGTCCAAGATTAATCCATCAAAAAGTAAAAATTTGAAAGAATAAATAGATGGTGAAAATAGTATGAACAACTAAAAGAGATTAAGATCAAGAAAAACAAACTCAAGTCATTTGAGAAAGCTTGCTTAGTTGAAGTTGTTGAAGCTTCCAAATCAAGAATTTGATCTTGCAATATTTGGAGAACACTTGAAGGAAAATCTAGGAAGTTTTATTTTAGATTTTCTGGAGAGATTTTGAATTTGAAATAAGCCACACTTTCAAGAAGAGAAAACCGACTATTTATAAGCAAGAAGGACATTTTGAATTATTTCAAAAAAAATATATTATTCTAACATAATTTTATCATATAATAATTTAATATTCAATAAAATATGATTTATATTAAATAAATATTAAATTCAAATAGCCAAAATTTAGCTATTCACATGTGCAAGTAAAAAATAATCAAATATGGCTTTTAATATATTCAAAGCATGTAGCATGCATTCATTATTAAAATCAGCTAATTATTTAAAAATTATAATAAATTTAATTTTAATCAAATGTGGGTCATGTAACCTATAAAATTGAAGGAAAAAAATCTAAGAAAATCGTTGGAGATGAAATCAGATCTAAATTCCTTGATTATAAAATGACTTTGGCTGAAATACAAAATTTCATATATTTTTGTTAATTTTAAAAATATGACATTTAAATATTATGATATAATTTAGATATAATCATACATATGTTAGTTATCATATAACCTTTAAGTTAAATTAAAATAATTAAATATATTAAGTATATAAACTAGTTACCCTCAATAGTTATAATTAATTATCATTTATTATTTTGATAATTTAAATGATATGTATGAAGCATTGAATGTTAATTAGATAAAGATTTATATAAATTAATCTTATTACCATGATTAAAAATAATATGTTATGTTTTGAACAATTAATTCATGCCATGCATATAACCTAAAATATTGTATCTTGAGCTTCATAGTATCCATTTTGATCTATCTTTTATTCTTCCATTCTCGTAATTTTCTCAAACATATTGTGAGTTGTATTGGATATGTAATTAGCAATCAATTTATCTGAAATATATAAAATATACATTTGAACATCCAAGCATACATTTATTATCATCAAAATTAATCAGATTGAACATGAGGATCATTAAGCCAACACTAAATCCTCCAAAAACTTAAATGAGCAACTGTAAGAAATTGGAGGAGAAGTCTTAAACCTAAGAAAAAAAATCAATGATACTAGTCGGCACCAATGGGAACTAGGCAGAAAATTCAACCATCACATAGATCAGGAGCAAGAGCAACTTTCATACATGGTCGAGTTTAACACCTCACTTGTGGACATATTTGAAAATTGTGGTTTCTATGCGGGTCTTGGTGAGGCTTCATTTTTTGCGGCGCCTCATTATCAGTCTTATATAAGCGCCTTGCCGAAGCCAGAGGTAGAGGAGGAGGAGGAGGATGACTGTGATTATTAATTTTCCCCATCTTTTTTTCATTTCTTTTGTATTTTTATTTTTTATTTATACAATTTATATAAGATTTCTTTTATATCAATAAATACATCAATTTTCCTATATATATATATATATATATATATATATATATATATATATATATATATATATATATATATATATATATATATATATTTCTTTATATATGCATGATTTGTTGTCATTTGGGAAGCTCCAAGATTAAAATAATAAAATTTCTTCGTAAAAAAATGACATTAGAGAGGGGGCATCGTGGCGCTACAACAAAGCTTAGCCTTAGAACCCAAGAGTGTAGTGCTTAACCACCCGATATTCAGCACTGCGGCGCCATCTATGTGTTCATTTTTGCTTATTTACCTGACAGGGCGTCGCCTAGGCGCTATAGCTCTAGTGCATCAATGCTATTGTCATGCAAGACGTAGGCTTATAAACTGAGAGGGAGACACCTCAACGCCTGATATTCAGTGCCGTAGTGCCGTCAAAGAGTCTACTTTTGTTTTCACAGTGATGGTAGCACCTTGATGCTATTGTCATGTAGGACTTATGCTTATAATTAAAGAGGGAGATGCTTCAGTGCCCAATATTTAGCGCAACGACATTAACCTCAACAAAACTTGAGTGTGTAATTTTTAAGTTGGATATCCCATGTTTTACAAAAGTGCTAAAATAACACAACACCACGACGCTCAATATACATAGCTGTGGTGTTGTGGACATAATGCATGTGGTGTTTATTTTTTTGAATGTGGGGTCATCATGCAGAACTTAGGGAATACTTATTGAAGTGATCAGGTACAACATTGAGGCATGATGTACTATCTCGAAAGATAGAAACACCACCCTATAATGGACCTAATCACCTAATAAGAACTCTTATGGCAGAATATATCATAGATATTTTCCCTACTTTACATGAAAAAGTAAAGCAGGGTTTATATTAAGTCAGGTTCTTAAGTTCTCTATGGAGGCAAGCCTCCATAGTTAATTACATCTTAGAAAATAAAATTCTCTAAGAATACTCTTGATTGAAGTAGACAATTATTATCTCTAAAGATTTCAAGGTTAGACTATCAAAGGATTAGTTATGTTTTGAAAATCAAGTGGGAGAGACCAAGTGGAAGATTTATTTTTGGGTTCCAAAGGGAGTAGGTATGAAATGCTTATGATACTAGGAAGTCTAGTAAGCATTCTAATCTACCCTATAGTTGGGCTTTGTATATTTGAAAGTGAGGAGATTTATTTATTTTAGTTAAAATTTTATTAAATTACTAGGGCTTATAATCCACCAACACATGATTGTGAAAATATTTAAGAGGTGAGAATTTATGATTGTAGCCTAAAAGAAACTAGCCACCTCAGACCCTAAATCTAGAGAGCTTTAACACAAGTTAGAGCATGACCTAAATCTAAGCAAACAGGGGACATAAGGGTTTATCTCCATAATCAAGAGTAAATCCATCCGACTTCTGGACTTACAACTTCCTGGACTAGCCGCAATCTAACACCTCCTACAATTCAAAACCATGTGGTCCGACCTTATGAAATTGTTAGATGGCTAGGCATGTTATTTAATTTGAAAGAACCTAAAGTCCTAAACCCACTCCCTAAGAGACTAAAGCATGAGTGGTATGAGCATATGACTTAGTCTAAATGCAAAATCTTTATAAATTTTATTCCATTTTTTGACTCAATATTTGGACAAAGGCTTAGAATTTTTGATGCTTAAATGCATGCTGAAATTTAGTTGTTGGATAAATCAGTGAGAAGAGGATGTTCTCCACCACAAGGGATGCCCTCATAGGTCAAGCATTTCTCTATCATGCAAGGATGGAGATCCCCCATATTCAAGGAAGAAGGAATATGCATGCATGGGGTAAGACACACAACATACAACTAAGGGGCTGCTAAATCTTTTTGCTATCTTATTTATGTCCTAGGCTTTATGATGAGGTGTGAGTTTCTTAAAATTTTAATTATGAGTTATTAGGTAGGTAGAAAATTTATTTTATCCTAAGAGCTTACCGCATCCAAGCCACACATTGAAACATCACACATTAAGAAATTAAGAAAATCATGCAGTTCTATTGCGCAATCTAAACACAACAATAATAAAAATATATAAATTATGTAAGAGAATGAAAGGCTGGTGCATCGGGTACCACCGTACACCTCATAAAAGAGGAAATTGGAAAGTCAAGCTCTACCCTTATACAACCTAGAATATAAAAGAATAATTACAATTTACTTTGAGCAAATGATATGGGGGTTTTCTTTTCTTCACTTCTTCATGTCTTCCATCTCTTTCTTTTAATTTGATTCACCTCAAGGCATCATAGGGCACCCTATGATTAAGCCTTCTAGCCATTGCTCATTATGGTGTTTGTTTTCGATTATATGTATATGGGGGACACCACGTAGATCTAAGGGGTACTTATTGAGGTGATCGAGTATGACATCAAGGAATAGTGCACTATCTCTAAAGATAGAAATCACTATCATATAATGGACCTAATCACCTAATAAGGACTCCTAAGGCATAATGGGTCTTCGAATATACCATATATTTTTTCCCTACTTTACATGGATGAATAAAACATGGTTAATTTTAATCGGGCTCTAAAGTTTACTATGAGGGTGTGGTGTTTATTTTTGATTAATGTTTATGGGGGACACCACGCAGATCTGAGGGTGTACTTATTGAGGTGATTGGGTATGATATCAAGGAATGGTGGACTATCTCAAAAAATAGAAATCACCACCCTATAATGGACCTAATCACATAATAAGAACTCCTAAGGCATGATGGGTCTTTGAATATACCAGAGATTTTCCCTTACTTTACATGGATAAATAAAACAGGGTATATTTACACTGGGTTTTGAAGTTCCCTATGGGGGTAAGCCCCCAAAGTTAATTACATCCTAAGGAAAGTGAATTCCTTAGGAATACTCTCGATTAAAGTAGATAATTATTGTATCCAAAGATTTCAAAGATATGACTATCAATAAATTGGCTATGTTTGGAAAATTAATCTGAATAGATCAAAAAATGAGAGACTTATTATCGAAGCTAAAGAAAGATGATTAGGGAATTCTCATGATACTAGGAAACCTAGTTTGCATTCCAATCTACCCTATTATTGGGTTTTATATGTTTGAAGTTAAGGAGAATTATATATTTGAATTGGAATTTTATTACAAAGTTATTACTTATAATCTCACAACATAAAGTTATGGAAATGCCTAAGAGGTGAGGATTTATTCTTATAGCCCGAGGGCAAACAACAACCTTAGATCTTAAATCTAGGAAGCTTTAGCAAGGACCAAAGCACATCCTAAATCTAAGCAAAGATGGGTATATGGTTTACCTCCATATGAGAGGGTAAACCACCCGACTGCTGAACTTATAACCACTTAGAGTTGTAGCCAGCTAACTCCTCCTACAATTTAAAACCATGTGGTCAAGTCATATGTTTTATAAGATAGTTAGGTTATTATTATTAGAAAGAAAGTAAAGTCTTTAAACCCACTCCCTAAGAGACTAGAGCATGAGTGGCATGAATAATGACTTAGTCTAATACAAATCGTATTAATTTTTATTTAATTTTAGACTCTTTATTTTGATAAAGGCAATAGGATATTATTTTATGCTTAAATGCATGTTGAAATGAGTTATGGACCAAATCAAGAGAGAAGAGGGTAAAGCTCTGTCAGTAGGTGTTGCTCTCACAGATCAAGTGATTCCCATATATGCAAGAACAGAGGCCCTCATTTTACAAGAGTGATTCAAGATGATATGCATGATATTAAGCATACAACATCTAGCTAAGGGGTTACTAAAATCTTTTAGTTATCTTGATTTAATGACTATGATTTATGTGAGGTTATGAGTTATTAATAAAATTTAGTTATGAGTTATAGTTGGGGTAGAAAATTTATTTTTCCTTAAGAGCCTAATCGTATCCAGGCCACACATTAAATCACCAATCATAAAGACACTATGAAAAGGCATGTAATTTCTAATGCACAAGCTAAACAAAATATCAAATATTTTATAACTAACGTAAAAGAATAAAAGGCCAGTGCGATCTGGTACCACCGTATAACCCAAAAAGAAAAGATGGGTAGCCAAGCTATACCCTTATACAACCCATATTACAAAATAATAATTAGAATTAAGGATGAATACATCTTGTGGGGTCTTATCTTCTTCTTTCTTCATATCTCCTCCATTTCTTGATAAACACATCATACAACCCAAGTAGTTATATGTATGATTTGGACTTAACACCCTGCACATGGGTAACCAGGTCCACATGTCCTAATTTAAATTATGCATAGGGGTTAAGCAACTAGCAAAAGGGAGCATTTATATTTATTTCTAAGTGCCCCTTAAACACAATCTCCTGTAGAAAATATGATTAGGCTAATAGCGACCTAACATTCAATCTATGAGACATATACCCTAACATCCAGTCTAAAATAATACATCATAAAATAAAATATACATCAAACCATGCACCACCCTAACGTAAAGCTGAAAGTGGTGACTTAATTCAAATGTGTGTGTTAAGGCTTATGTGGTATGTCCTAACTAGGCTTTAGAGTTAAGATTTTCTAAGTGTAGAGAGATTAAATTTAAAGGGTGGTTTCACTTTAAGTTGTCTAGTTGATTTGTAAGTTTTACTTAATATTTTTTTTGTTTCATTTGGTAGTGGGATCCAAAAATTCACCACCGACCTCTTTCGAAAAAGAAAAGAGTGAACAAGTTGTTTAAGTGTCGGTGATAATTTCAAAAGGCAGATGAATAGTAGATAAGACACTACCCAGAGATTTCGTTCTCATTTGGTGAGAACTTTTTATATTTGGTTCCAGGTTTCCTATAAGTGCAAGCCCCTATAGTTAATTACCCCTCACAATACTGAGAGAGCACTTTTGATTAAGGCTAGTCAATGAATCATTAAAGAACGAGTATATAATTGTAGTGAGTGGAGTTTAGAACTTATGAAATTTATTATTTTAACTTAAAACTTTTATGGGGAACGATGACGCCCATCTAGATCCCATGGTTCCATCATCCCTGCTATCGGTCCCTAGTTAGTCGAGGAGAGGTAGTCGACCCAACCCAAGAAGGATCCTTACAACACATGAGTTACGTCGTCCAAGGTGTCCTTGTAGACCTGGGGTGGAGTTTGTCTAAGGGGACAAATATAAGTCAACCTTAGCTAACATAGGGCTTTTTGCCCAACCAAATACATTCTACATTTCATAGCTCAAAGAGCAAAGCCATTGGGGAACATATGTGGACCGTAATTTAGTGGTGCCATATCGCGAACCACCCTTCGAGGGCTCGTGAATCGCCATTTATGTGGTGCCATCATGGCAAAATCACGGATAGAGGACACGGGCCACGCCCTACGCTTTAGGAATATTTGAGTGTGAAGGTAGTTATATATATTTAATTTGACATTGGCTCTTTATGAAAAATTTTCTTAATTTGTCACCCAAGACAAATAATCATGGAGGTGGATTGATTTTTTAGTTTTAATTTAAATAATTCATTTAATTTTTATTTATATTTTTTGTATTTTTCTTTGAATTTTGATCATTTTATGATTGATTTTAGATTTGAATATATATGATCATTTATCATTGAAATCTTACCCTTCTATTCTAGGTTAATATCAATTGATAGACCTTATCTACTACTGAGGATGGATTCATTATCTCAAGAAGTATAATCCTTCAAAACCTTGTCCACTCTAGTTTGAACATAAAGGATTTAGGACTTTTCTTCCCGAGGATTTGAATTTTGAAGCTATGTTAGTTGGTTCATATCTTGTATTATATGAATTAGCCTCTATATTATTAATTTGAAATTCTTATAATATCAAATTTTTAGGTTTTGTTAACCCGGACCCGGTCCGAAGACCAAACCGGGAAGATGTAGCATCTGTTCCTTTGTATTTGACTTAGTATTTACTCCAACATGCATATGATATCGTTTGGGAATTGTATGGACATTAGAATGTAAGTTGGAGTTTCGATGTCAAATTTTGATTTTTTGAGTTTGTTATTCGCCCCAAGACCAAACAAAAGTAGCATCTGTTTTATTTTATACCTAACTTGCACATGTCCCTATGAACACTTCAACATACATACAGTATCTGTTCTTTAGAATATTATATGGACATTGAATGTCTAGTTGAAATATAGGTGCAATTTGCAAGTTTAGATTTCAATATGACATTTTTGGGTTTTGTTAACCCGGACCCGGTCCGAAGACCAAACCGGGAAGGATAGCATCTGTTCTTTGGAAAATATGATATGCATATTATTTTGGCCAAAAGCCCCCCTTTTATGTCACAAATCAACAGGGTATGGGGCTGAAATAAATTATTTTGGAAGCCTATTTAATCAAATATAAAGTGATGGGCCTAAAATGAGTTTAGGCATTTGGTTTGGGCTAAAAACCCTTTCTTTATGTAGAAAATTAGCAAACATATATGGGCTAAAATAATCATTTTTGAAGGCCCATATGATCAAATACCAAGTGATGGGCCTAGAATGAGTTTAGGCATTTGATTTGAAAACCCTTTCTTTATGTGGCAAATCAAACATAAAGCTGAAATAATTATTTTTGAAGGCCCATATGATCAATACCAAGTGATGGGCCTAGAATGAGTTTAGGCATTTGATTTGGACTAAAAACCCTTTTTTTATGTGGCAAATCAGCAAACATAAAGGGGCTAAAATAAATCATTTTGAAGGCCCAAATGATCAAATATAAAGTGATGAATGAGTTTAGGCATTTGATTTGGGCTAAAACCCTTTCTTTATGTGGCAAAAAGAAACATAGGGCTAAAATAATCATTTTTGAAGGCCCATATGATCAAATATAAAGTGATGGGCCTAGAATGAGTTTAGGCATTTGATTTGGGCTAAAAACCCTTACTTTATGGGGCAAATCAACAAACATAAAGGGGCTAAAATAAATCATTTTTGATGGCCCATATGATCAAATATAAAGTGATGGGCCAAGAATGAGTTTAGGCATTTGATTTAGGCTAAAAACCCTTTCTTTATGTGGCAAATCAGCAAACATAAAGGGGCTGAAATAATCATTTTTGAAGGCCCATATGATCAAATACCAAGTGATGGGCCTAGAATGAGTTTAGGCATTTGATTTGGGCTAAAAACCATTTCTTTATATGGCAAATTAGCAAACATAAAGGGCTGAAATAATCATTTTTGAAGGCCCATATGATCAATCACCCATAGCCCATTTATTTCTCTTGATAAGGGAGAGGGGAATATAAAAATATGAGTAGATGCCATATTTCATTTAAAAGAGGCAAGTGGATTAATTAAAATCCACCTCCTTCACATGCAAGCTCATGGCAAGTGGGGGGACAAATACTCACTAAATTTATTAAGAAGATATGGCAAAGACTTTATTTTTCTCTTCAAAGAAAGTGATAAGGATGCACAAGGGCATGCCACATGTCCATGCATGTGCATGCAATATGACAAATGACATTAAACTAGATGATCTCCTTGCATGCAACTTATGACGAGGCACCACATGTGTCAACGCCATAAGAATAGATGATAAGAGGAGAGGGCTAAGGAACCTTATAAATAAGAGGGGATTTTCCTTTCACAAAGTACTTACATTTTCTACTCTCCTTTTCTCCCTTATACCACAAGTTTAAGTTCTTTCAATCTTGCATAAAGGGTTAGGTTGTGCCACATATACTTGTGAGTTTCTTTTCTAACTCAACAACTTTTTTTTTTATCTTCTTGATATATGTCATGTCATATGGTAGATTTAACCTATTGCATATGTGTTTGCTTCAAGTCTTCACCATATCTCATGTATGTATGCAAATCATGGTGGGAATGACAAGTAAAGTAGGGGAGGTATTTATGTTTGAACATATGTCTAATGTGTATTTCACACGCTAAATAGAATTCTAAGGTGAGTATTACACCATGCATGTCATAATGATCAAAATGAAAAATAGCATGATATAGAAATTCAACACATAAGCATTTATATTTGAGATAAAGAAAATTTTAAGCCAACATAACTTAAGCATTTCATCCTTTCTTTCTCTCCTTCCCATTTTTTTTAGAAAATTCTCCTCGGCATCATCCCATGGGGCTACTTCAGGAGACTAGGCCTTCCCACCATGCCAAGAAAGGCGTGCATGGTAGGTGTCATGAGACACCTCGGCCGAAAATTTATTGATTGAGGTGGGCTCTCTTTCCTTTGATGAGATTGAGAGAACGTGGGTATTGGAGGAGAAGGAAGAAGATATGTTGGATAACTAGCTCTCCCACCAAGGATTGCCAAGGTTTGGCCACCAAGCTCTCAAACCACAAGAATAACTCAAAATTTGTAATTGCCAAAAAGATCTCCTTCATTCTAATAAGAGGGGCTATTTATAGCCATTACAAACATCTTTCAAGAAAAGAATTCAAAACATGGAGGGAAAGGTGGGTTACATTAATGTGAAGCAATAAATTGCCTCATTATTTTATGCCATCCACCCATTTCACATGCTATTATTTTATGTGGATTCAACCACCTCACATGTCATGCTTTGAATTTTAAATGCAAAATTTCAAACATGGAGTTTCTAGAAGAAAATTAAAAATTACATAAAAAAAAGATGAAATCATAAATGGGCCCATGCTAATGGGCTAAGTCTTCTTCTTTCTTGAATTTTCTTGGGCTTTAGCTTGAGATCTTGTAAATGGGCCTTTAATTTGTTGATCCTCATGATTAGCTTGAGATCTTGTAAATGGGCCTTGGGCTCTAATTTGTTGATCCTCATGATGTTCTACATCATTTCATTTATTTACCCTGCTTGAAAGGCGTGCATGGGTTAACTTAACATAACATAGCGACAATTTTCCCTATATCCTTATCTTAGGTGCTTATCAAAGTTTACTGACCTCGGCTCTCCCATAGGGGTTTCCATGAGGCCGCACACTGCCAAGAAAGGCGTGCATGGGTGGTGTCTGGTGAGTGAAACTTTGATGTCTTCATTCCACAATTAACAAGATATCACACATTACAGTTTCATTTCATGTATGTTCTATTTGCCACACTTTGATCACATGTTAGATATGTAAAGGAGAATTTACAAACATCAATCTTTCCAATCAACAAGAAATTAAAGCATAAGAAAGAAAGGATTTTGAATATTGCATGATTAATTGCCACATACTAGAAAGATTCAAGCATTCATTAAACTAAGCATGAATAATTATATGCATATACCTTCCTTTTCAAACACTTAGTAAATTTTTTTACACATTTTTTGTTTACCAAAATTTGGTAGCCTCCTGTCATCCCACATGGGGTGAGAGACTAGGCCTTCCCACCAAGAAAGGCATGCATGGTAGGTGTGAGACACCTCGACTTGTTGCCCACCACGCTAAGAAAGGCGTGCATGGGGTTAGCATAATATAACAGCAATTTTCCACAGATCCTTATCTCTATCTCATTTACAATACCTCGCTCTCCCCACGTAGGGTTTCCATGAGGCCCACGCCCTGCAAGAAAGGCGTGCATGGGTGGTGTCTTGAGACACCGCAACTGAAACTTTGATAGCTAGCATTTCCCTGTTAATATTATAATAGTATAAAGAGGAATTTTACCTGAATCCTTATCTCCGTGCTTATCAAAGTTTACAATAGCCTCTCGGTTCTCCCCCCGTAGGGGTTGCCATGAGAGACTGAGCCTGCCCACCATGCCAAGAAAGGCGTGCATGGGTGGTGTTGTGAGACACCACGGCTGAAACTTTGATAGCCAACATTTCCCTGTTAATATTACAGATTATAAGATGAATTTTACACATCCTTATCTCAGGTGCTTATCAAGTTTATAGACCTCCCAGATCTCCCAGGGTTACCATGAAGGAGCTAAGAGAAAGTGCATGGGTGGGTGAAACTGATAGCTAGCATTTCCTGTTATTGCAGTATGAGTATTTTACAGATCCTTATCTCGTGCTTATCAAAATTTACAACAGCCTCCCGGCTCTCCCCCCGTAGGGGTTGCCATGAGAGATCGACCGCCCGCCAAGAAAGGTGTGCATGGGTGGTGTCGTGAGACTGTGAAACTTTGATAGCATTTCCTGTTAACAAGATATCACACATGCAAGTTTCATTTCATGTATGTTCTATTTGTCACACTTTGATCACATGTTAGATATGTAAAAGGGGAATTTGCAAACATCAATCTTTCCAATCAACAAGAAATTAAAGCATAAGAAAGAAAGGATTTTGAATATTGCATGATTAATTATCACATACTAGAAAGATTCAAGCATTCATTAAACTAAGCATGAATAATTATATGCATATACCTTCCTTTTCAAACACTTAGGAAATTTTTACACATTTTTGTTTACCAAAATTTTCGGCAGCCTCCCGGCATCATCCCCACATAGCTACTGGAGACTATTTTCCCACCACGCCAAGAAAGGCGTGCATGGTAGGTGTCATGAGACACATCGGCCGAAAATTTATTTGCCCATCACGCCAAGAAAGGCGTGCATGGGGTTAACATAATATAATAATAATTTTCCCTGAATCTTTATCTCCGTGCTTATCAAAAGTTTCCCGCTCTCCTAGGGGTTGCCATGAGACCACCACCATGCCAAGAAAGGCATGGTGGTGTCGGAGACAATGTGAAACTTTGATAAGCATTTCTGCTATTGCAAAGTATAAAGATGAATTTTACCAATCCTTATCTCGCGTTTATCAAAGTTTACAAATTCTCCCGGCTCTCCCAGGGTTGCCATGAGAGATCGAGCCCACCACGCCAAGAAAGGCATGCATGGGTGGTGTCGTGAGACACCGCGGCTGAAACTTTGATAGCATAGATTTTCACATTGCAAGAGTATAAAGATGAATTTTATTAATCCTTATCTCGCTTATCAAAGTTTACAAGTTCTCCCTCTCCCCAGGGTTGCCATGAGAGATCGAGCCCGCCACGCCAAGAAAGGCGTGCATGGGTGGTGTCGTGAGACACCGCGGCTGAAACTTTGATAGCATAGCATTTCCCTGTTAACAAGATATCACATATGCAAGTATGCAAGAATGAAACTCATAGATAATAGCAAGTGGTATAACCAAATCCCTTTCTGTTTAATTTCAGATTTCAACTTGCATATGAAAGAGGCATGATATATATATAATTCCCTTCATAGGAAATAAATTGAAGCAAAAGTAGGCATGAAATTCATAGGAGAACAAAGATCATATCTCATCAAACAAGAAGCTAATTGATTTCTCCCTTAGATAAGAAAGTTTAGCAAGCCTTATACTCATCAAATAATAAATGATTGATTCCCCTTAGGGGAAAATATTTTCAAAGTATTTTACCCATTAAATAACAGATGATTGATTCCCCTAGGAAAATAAATTTCAGCAAGCTTCATGCCTCTAGACAACAAGCTAATAGTTTTTCCTTTCTAAAACAATTTTCAGCATGCTTATGCCTCTAAACAACAAGCTAATAGTTTTCCCTTTCATAAAATGCTTTCAAGATGTATCATACATTAGAAGCAAAATTCAATTTCTCTAGAAAAATATTTTCAACATGCATTATCCCTTTAGAAAAGCCAATCAATGGATTTCCTTAGGTAAAAATTTCAGCAAGCATTGCATCATTCCCATGCTAAATAAAAAGAATTTCAGCATGTATCATATAGAGGAAGCTAAAGCCAATTGAGACATGTAACCAGAAGAACAAGTAAAGGACATTTAGCACATCTAAACTTGTCATATCCACACTTCTCTTAACTCCATCTCCTTGATGATTTTATGTGCAAAAGGCAAAGTAAATGAAACTCATAGGAAATAGCAAGTAGCTACACATACCCTTATAAAAAAAAAAATTTATTCAACCTCCCTAGTAAAAATTTAAAAGCAAATTTAAAAAAAAAATTTGATTCAACCTCCTTAGGTAAAAAACAATTTCAAGCAAAAGAAAATGTAGGCATCCATGACAAGAGAAAACAACAAATTGGCCATACATTATCCCAAAGCATTTTCAGCAAGCATGAATACCATAAAATCCAAAAAAAAAATGAGATTTGGGCCATACATCATCCCAAATCCCTAAAGGAAACTCTTAGCATAATCCCAAGCATAAGATATAGCATATTTAGCAAAAACCCTAACTTCCAAAGAAACTCAAATGCATAAGAACAAGCTTAGGGTTAGAGAGAAACAACCTGGAGGTTTCAAATGCTAAGAGGAAAGGAGGAAAGGGGTTTCTGCAGGTTCAAGACCCTCAAGTTTCGATTGAAGCTCGACCGACGGAAGAAGAGAAAGAGAGATCGCAGGGGAAATGCTTGAACTTCAAAGAGGAGAAGGAGCTCGCGGGGGGAGTTCGCCAGAGCGAAGAGGGAGAGTCGAATCAGAAGAAAGTTTCACCGAGAGTCGAGAAGGTGAGAGGGAGAGTCGGAGGAGAGGAGAAGTGAGCTCGTGAAGCCGCGGGGAGGAAGAGAGAGATCGAGAGGGAATGTCGTGAGCTGAGAGGAGACCGAGAGCAGAAAAACGAGAGAGGGAGTCAAAAATGAGGAGCAAATGAGGGTCAACGATCGCTGATCTTTAGGCCTCCTTTCGATAATAGCCGCGGGTTAGGTAGGATTAGAGGGGTTTAAGGGATTAAGCAACCATTAGTCCCTTTAATTATAATTTAATATTATTTTATGTGATATTAATTTATGCTAAACCCAGCAATATGGGTGTCAATTTTAAGTGTTTCATGTGCGAACGCAACGGCACGATCAATTTGGCGATCGGAGGCTGTTCGGACAACATCGACGATGATCAAAGTGAAGTTAGGTCTAAATTGTGTGATGTCACATTCCAATTGATCGACATTCATGCACATTTCACCGAGTCGATCTCGGAAGGTGTCGTTTGATAGGTCTTGACATTTTGATGGCGATCAATTTCAAAACGGAGGTCGTTAGACATCGCCGAGGCTTCGACTTTGATATGCATAATTTCATTAAAATTAATTTTAATTTTAATTTTTGATCGATCAAATTGATTCGATATTTTCTATTTAATTAATTTTAATATTTTCGCCGATTGAATTTTTCAAATCGAATTTAATCGATTTCGACATTAGGGGATTAACATCTATGTCATTTATTTAATTTAATGATACATAGTTGTAGGTCAACAAATGCCCCCAACAAACATGGTGCGCATGGAGCAGTGTTTGTTGTACACTGACCTTGCTCTCTTTTATTCTGTCCATGTACTTTATGTGACCATTCTACTATGTGGAGAAGCATCTCATTAAATTTGCATAGGCTGATTCATGTTTGTTAAGGATTACTCTTTCTTTTTGGGTTTCTTTTGTCTTCGTTTTCTCCTTTCCCTTCCTTTGATATATATAGATATATATGTATATATGATTATTTTATAATCCTTTACAGGGAAATGTTCAGCTGGAGGAGGTCATCAGATTTGCCTTCTGAAGAGCCCACCGAGGATGCTATATGGTCTATGATTGATTCACATGACCCTCGCAACAACGTGGACATTTTGGATGACCGAGCAAAGACAATGATATGCTTCAAGGGCGATATATTTGAACTTTTTCCGCTTCTCGCTCTTCCGATTGCTCAAGAACACGTCGATTCGAGAATCCTCCGAATGGGTGACTACCGCTTAAAAATGTGAGTATAATCCTCTAGATAGCACCGTTGATCAAGTGAGTTACGGCTTATGTGAAATTCTTCAGCCAGCCGCTGACATCATAGAACAAACGAGGCAATCACACTTACTTAGTCATCGCCAATTACAGTCTAACTCACTAGAGTGGCCTCGAGACTCATCCATAGGCCAGATCTATGGTCCAAACAAGGGTATGTCACTTGGGCTGATACATTCTTCGAGCTCACAAGGACGTTCTAAAGGCTACCGGTGTTTATAGGCAATTTATGCTTCCATGTTTGATTTCAACATTCCTTCCTCATGGATAAGAGGCTTTATTGAGTTCGGGATGCGAGTAACACTTGTTGGATCGGCCTGAGGAACTAACTATTACATTAAGTGACTTGCAAGATCGGGTCTTCCTATTTATGGTAGTCATTATGAAGAATACCTTCCGGATGAACTTTTTCAGGCGCCTTAGATGGGAATAGGCGGGCGATGATTCTACCCTCAATTTATCCCCGCCTTGCTTAATCACTATCACACTTATGAAGTCTACCCATGCTCACGAATTATATATATTGATCAGCCTTCTTACGAGAGGATAGCTTATTGTCCTCTCGCTCTATTACATGATCCCTTCAAAATGGGTGTGCAGTTTGGTGGTCATTTGTCCGAAGAGATTGCCGAGCCTTTTTTATCACATGGACATTTTTCTCTCATCCGTGTATGGAGGATTTATTTTAGCGATTTTTAGCTACGGTTGTGTATTTTGTCCTTGCCCATCAAGGAGGGATATATTCGCTCCAAAGACCTTATTGGCCGCAAGTAAGATCTCCCAAGGTGAACGTCTTTCCTTGGCTCCCCAATTCTTGCTAGGATATACAGGGTGTTAAAGATTATTTCAGAGACTAGCTCACTTGAACCACATGATTCGATTCTGCCCTGGCAGTACATCCACGCCTGGATTCATATTCATGTTCTTTTGCTTTTTTAGGATGTCCCTCATATTTCTGAGATGCACTATCCCGTAGGTCATGCAATTGTCACAAGCCTCTTCTACTTTGGAACGTGAATGAATAAGCTTATTTTTCTTTGCTCCTTATTTGTTCACTGATAGATTCAATCTCATTCACAAGTTTGAGGTTGCAAATCTACCTCCTAGTCTGAGGGAGGTTGATATTGTGGATGGATCATGAGGTAGACACATTTTAACTCACACCTGCCATTCTTGTCAATCATTGAATACTTTATTAGCATACCCGGTGGCTTGTTATCGATCCGTCGCTCAATTATTTTGGAAGGATATCGCCAACGACCACAGCTTTGGGTTTTCGCAGTGACCGCTATAAACCCATTCATTCCAGCGCATCGACGCCGTCGATGGATCGTTCCTATTGAGACTAGATTATTATCTGCCTCAGTGATTTGGCTTCATTTGCTGTTTGGCACAAACTCAAAATTTCTGCCTCTCCCTCTCTACACGAGTTAGCTATACCGCTTAACTTGGGTACGCTTATCTTTGCACCGACTTTGGAGCATGGAGCTCGTAAATATGAACGACAAGTGAGACTTGGGGTTCCTCGAGAAACAACTCGCCTGATGGCGCTTCTAGCAGAGGTATGATTCTCCATATATTGTACTATTTATTTATTTGACTATTTATTTAATTCTTCTAAGTCTCTTCATTCCTAACACACATGTTTATATTTTCTGTGTAATAGAGAGAGATAATGTCGGATCAATCGAATAGGTTCACTTCGAGTGGACTCGAGAACCTTCAACTAGTCATGCGGAGGTACCATCTTCATCTCATCGACAAAGACGTCCTCGTCATGAAGATCCTCCAAGAGCTTCAACTGATTGGTCAGCTAGCCCTATTCCACGACGCCTCTTAACTCAAGAAGCAAATCTATAAGAATGTCTCATAGCATGGAGCCGCTTTTGGGGATTTTGGAGTTGACTTTCTCGACACGTTGCTCGCTATGTCGATTCCATTTGAAGATTTTGGCCTTCCAAGCAATGGCGGAACCTCTTGCTCCAACCACTACTGCTCCTTTTGTGGATCTAGTTCCTTATATGGATTTCTTTCCTAGCTTCTGCCCGGTGAAACATCAGGAATGAGAGATCAAGATTATGGTGAGACTTCTGCCATACCTACGATGAAATGATAGTAGGCATCATAACGCCAACCGTCACCACCATTTGTGAGTACGCCTCTGCCGAGGCCTTTGACTGTGTATGAATAACCCCCTCTTTTTTTTTTTAAAATATACATTACCTTCCTTCTTACTATCTTTCTTCCTCCTTCCCCCTTTTTTTTAGCGCCCGAAGGGATCGATTATCCCTCGAAAATCCATTGGAGGCATGCATCATATGCGGACTCACGCAATGAGCGTATTTATGAAGAGAACGTGATTTTCTTACGTGAGCTGATCTCTTGGACCCCGGCTCACCAATATCACTCGACCGCTTTTCAAGAGATGCAAATACCATGCTAGACTTGGCTCATTTGATTGGGTGAAGAGGAATTGCGCTATTGGGAGACTTTATGTCGGGAGGCCGAATTTCTAGTCCGACAAATGAAAACCCTTAGCATAATTCGTCACAGAGTTTCATTGTCAGAGCTGAGAGAGCGCGTTATACTTCGGCGAGAGCTGACTTTGCTCATGATGAATTCGAAAAGAGCTCCGCGGCTTTAAGAGGACTTCGTGGTGAGTCTACTGACATTGGTGCTCAAATTGAAAGCATCACTACTAAGATTTGAAGCCTCTGGAGGGAGCTTAAGCATTCGGTGTCATGCAAGACAGACCTGCAGGCGGAGCAAGATAGACGAACTCGGCATGAGAGGGAGCAAGAGGTTTCGAGACTGACATCGCATGGTCGATGCCGCCTGAGTCGAGTAGAGGATTTACAAACTGCCGAGACGGAAAGTGAGGCTTATTATTATCAGATTCATCTTAGAGACCTACAGCCTCTACCTTGATGTATTTTCTCTTTACTTTACTCATTTCATATGTACTTGCAATTTTCATGAATAAAATCTAGACCAACAATCATGTTGTTTCATGATCTCTCTTCTTAAAAGGTTTAATGGTCTATTGAAAAGATGAAAATCCCATTGGTTTTATGCTTTGTGCATTGGTGGACTTGATGGAGTCGGTGAGATGAGAATGTCTTCGGTCCTGCGCTTTCTGCTTTGACGGACTTATTGAAGATTTCATCCCGAACTTTGGGATTTGCATTTTCCTCCTGTCCTGGCTTTGTGCCTTGACTTGATGGAGTGAGATAGAAATGTCTTCATCCTGCTTTTGTGCTTTGATGACTTGTTGAAGATTTCATCTCGAGATCTTCGTGCCTCCTTTATCCCTCGCTTCATGCCTTGATGGATTTGATGGAAAAATCAATCATCTTGAGATTTGTCAGCGATACGAAATTACCTTCGCCTCTAGCTTTGCTTGGCTTGTAGAAGGATAAATCGACCACCTAGCCTCGTGAGCTTGAGTTGATCAATGGCAAGAGTCATCCCTGTTTTGCACATGTAATGGACATCTTGATGACAAAACTCCCTTAGTTCAAAGATTTAGCTTTATACCTAACATTGGGATAGCTTCTTCGGTCCTTGCTTTTGCTTGATTGACTTTGAAGAAGAATTTCCTTCGTCTTTGCTTTCTTTGATATTCTGAAGGAGTTGAGATTTTACATTTGTATTTGATTCCAAACTCGCAAGTGCCTTCGAGTAAGGATATCTTTGTTTGTTGTAGAATTTTGAAAGATGACCTTAACCAATGATAATTTCCCCTCACTTGAACTCACCAAGTTGGAGAGATTTGGGGATTTGGATGCTCTTGTCTTTGAACTAACGGAGGATCCTTACCATGGCCTTTGTGGCGTGTTGAGTAAGCAGTCCCGACTGGCCATATTTTGCATGTTGAGTCGACTTATACACTACTGAGTCATGGACTTGAGCAATTGATGAAGGATTTTATCCTGCTAACGAGATGGGGATCTCTTACTACTACTTTGTGGTGTGTGTTGAGTAAGCGCACTGCCGACTCGCATATTTTGGCGTGTTGAGTCCGACCTTATACACCAACTCGAGCCTTTAGATTTGAAGTGGGATGGAAAATGTCCTTCCAACTTGGTTTGTTGAAGTTTACAGACTTGAAATTTTTTTTTCTTTCAGTAAGACTTTTAAATTTGAGAATTTGAATACATAATTTTGAGTATGCATGGGGATCTCGGCACTAGGCACGATGTCAACCCAAAGAGAAAGAAAGGCCCCTGCCTTACCGTGAACGTCGAATACTTTACTATAAAATTTTAAAATGCCCCTGCCTAACAGGGGATTTTATTTTATTTTGGAAATGCATTCTTGTGTTACAAGAGAATTTCCAATGAAAATTTTCATAAGTGTTTGACAATAAAGATTTTCAAATGTGGATTTGTCCAATCACACTTTCATGTGTAATATTTCTTTAAATGCCACCGCTGATTGATGCATTGGTCTTTCACCTTTGAAGTCCACGAGTGATAGTTCTTGATATACCTTTTCAATAACAAAAGGTCCTTCCCAATTAGGTTCAAATTTACCGCCAATTCGCGATGAGGGATGATTGGTCTTCTCACACGACCACCTCCTTCCTAAAAGCTAGAGCATCAGTATGATCGAATGCTCTGGACATCCTCGCCCGATAGACTTCTAGATTTTGCTGAGCTTGGAGCCTGACCTCATCAAGCACATCAAGCTCTTCCATCCGTAGACGAGCATTCTCATCTTGGGTAAGATTTTGTTGAATGGCTACTCGGAGTGAAGGTAGTTCAACTTCGAGTGGTAAAACTGCTTCAGCCCCAAACACCAGTGCATAGGGAGTAGACTTTGTAGGAGTTTTGTAAGTGGTACGGTAAGCCCATAACGCTTCCACAAGTTTGGTATGCCACTCCCTTTTATTTCTTGTGAGAATTTTTCTAAGCAATTTGACTAGTGTTTTATTAAATGCCTCAGCCAAGCCATTTGCTCTCGGATTATAAATTGATGAATATCGCCAATCAATCTTATGCCGATCAGCAAATTTATAAACTTTAGTACTTTTGAAGGTTGAATCGTTATCTGAAATGATTCGGCGTGGTACACCAAATCTATAGACAATATTGTGGGTAAAGAAGTTGGTCACTTGTTCACAGAACTTCTTTAAATGGTACCATTTGGAGAAATAATCGGTCGCTAAATGAAGCGACCATGATGATGGATGGATCAATTGGTCCAATTACATCTCCCCCCCAACATTCAAACGCCAAGATGCTATCGTTGGATGCAAGATTTGGAGGTGATGAATTATGTTACCATGGACTGCATTCATGGCATCTCTTGGCATGATTGATACAATCTTTTACCATGACGGCCAATAGTATCCAATTCTTTTAATTTTGAAAGCCATTTTAGGACTCGATTGGTGTGCACCACAAAGTCCTTGATGGATTTCAACAATTACTTTTCTTCTATTCCCAAACATCAGCCCACATCTGTCAAGGATCTACGATACGTAGTATTGCCAACATAAGCATATATCAAGCCTTTTCAAGCCAGTATATCGACTTATTACTGCAATTTGCCTTCCTTGAAGTAGTCAAGGGTCGCTCCAGCCTTCCTTCTACTATAAGGATTTCATTGTGTGGTTTTAGCTTCCTCGTTGAAGTCTTTCATGGAATGGTTTTGAAGCTTGTCTTGTTGACTTTGAGAAGTAATTTGTAAGGGAGTGTAAGGAGCAACATGAGCTGCACCCTGCTGATTTGTGTTTGATGACCCCTCTTCCAGCGGGGATTTTAAACTTATTGGCTCTAGGACTCGACGACTGCACACACTAATTAGTATGTAGTCATCGTCATCCATACTCGCCATTTCTTTAGCTAATTTAGCTAAGCAATCTGCTTTGCTATTCTGGAGACTCGAGTCATAATGACATTTGGAATTTGCTTCATAAGCTCGAGAACTCGTTTGTGATAGTAGGCCAATTCAAGCTTGTTGATTTTGTAAAGGCCCAACACTTGATTAATGATGAGTTGAGAATCGCCATAAATTTGCATTACGGACTCCCATGGAAATGGCTTCCTCTAAACACCACACGCTTCATATTACGCTTCATTGTTGGTTCGTGGTTGAGTTAATTTATAAGAATGTCTCGGTATGCCACCGGTGTGATCAAGATGAGGCGATACCGGAGCCTTTGGGAGATTTAAGGGTTGAGTGTATCTAATGGATGAAGCTCCATCAAAATACAATTTCCACATTTGTTGCTTTTCTTTTTCATATATGTGCATGATTTGCTCATCAGGAAGATCATCGTTAAGCAATGAATGCGATGGGATGAGCGGCAAGAAAATCTGCGAATTTGCCCCTTCACCACTTTCGGGAACATATGTAATATCAAATTGTAGTAGAACGACCCATCGTGCAGCGACGTCAAGCGTTGGTCTTGTCATCAAGAACTTCAACGGATCGATCCTTGAGATAAGGGTAATTTTATGAGATAGCATGTAATGGCGTAGCTTTGGGCAGAAATTAACGTCAAACAATGCTTCTCAATTAGAATAATGCACGCTCTAGTCGCCTTAATATAGTATAGAGCATTCTCCTTTCCTTCCTCATTATGTTGAGCCAACAAAGCACCTAGAGATTCCTCCAGTGCTGCTGTATACAAGATGAGAGGCTTCCCAGGGATTGGAGCTGCAAGAATGGGTGGATTCAACAGATATGTCTTGATCGTCAAGGCCTCTTGACATTCTTCGTCCCACTTGAAAGGAGTATCTTTCTTCATTAATTTTGCAAAGTCGACATCACGTGATTTGATATAAATCTTCTAATGAATGCGAGATGTCCGTATGGGCGAAGTTGATGAAGACTCCTTGGAGGAGGCATTTTGACAATCGCTTTGATTTTGTTGGGATCGATTTCAATCCCTCCACGGCATATCCAAGGAACTTTCAGAAGAAACTCCAAAGCGCGAGAGGATTCATCTTGAGATCATATTTTATGATTCTTTCAAGGACAATCCTTAAATCATCGAGATGATCTTTGCGATCTATACTCTTGACAACGAGGTCATCAACATAGCACTCTACTTTTTGATGAATCAACTCATCAAAGATTCGTGTCATAGCCCTTTGGTATGTAGCTCTGGCATTCTTCAAGCCGAAGGGCATGACTGTATAACAGTATATACCAATTGGTGTCCTGAATGAGGTATGCTTCTCATCTTCAAGAGCCATCTTGATTTGATTGTAACCTGACGATCCGTCCATAAATGAGAACATGTCGTGGTTTGAAGTGTTATCCACTAAGTTACGATATGAAGCGGAAAGTCATCCTTTGGACATGCTTTATTTAAATCCACAGTCGATACATGAATCGACCATTCTTCTTTTTTGGGGCAATATTAGCTATCCGTCGGCATATTTTTCTTCTCGAATAAAAACTTCAATGAGCTTCTTGGTTTCGCAATTACGTTCTTCAACCTCCAATCTCATTGCTAGAGGCTTGCTTGATTGGTCTGCATCGGCTTAATTGCTATTTGTGAACCGCTATATCGGGGATAAGCGGCATTTTCATATGTCCAGTAAAGCAATCCACAATTCCAGCAAGTTTTTAATTCTTCCACTTTATCTTCAGGAAGTAGAGCGATGAACGTTGGGCGAGGATCCTCCTCAGTTCCCAAATTAACTTCTTTAAGTTCATCCATAGTAGCTGCCTCCCCACCATCTTCAAGCTCTTCAGGTGCCGGTCTGGCTTCTACTTCTTCATTATTTGTGAGACTAACATTAAGAATGACATTCTCATCTTCGCCATCACTCTCTACTTCTATTCCTGTTACAGCGTAACAGGTATATCCTTGTGGACCGCTGTCTTGGATAAAACCAAGGCCTTTAGTAGTGTGTTTATTTCTCTTACCAATGGTTTGAGAACCTTTTGGGTACCACATCATTTCAAAGAGCTTAGTCCTTTGCTTACTCGCTCCAGCCTGGACCCCATGTTTGTGCATTAGGTTTTGCATCTTTGGAGTAATATTTTGGTATCCTTGTGGGCATAGCTTCTTCTTCTTGGATAACTTGCATTACCCAATCGATCTTCTTCTTGACACCCCGGATTTATAAAATAGGCTTCGGCCCGTGCTTTCCGGGAGAGGAGGTACATAGAAGGTCACCGGTTCTCGACTTTGTGAGTTTCTCGAGGGTGATTTCTTTAAAATGTTGGAGGAATAGGAGTGACTACAGTGTAGTCTCTATGTGATGGATCTATGATTATTTTAAAGTAGGTGCATTGCACCTTACCTTCAAAAGCGATTCAAACTCATAATCGAGTCAAACATTTTCCTCGTCGAGCTTTACTCGAAGATTCATGGACCTTTGGATTTAGAAGGAACACATTCATCTTCTTCTTCAGGTATCACTGCCTAGATGAGGGACAGTGTTATTGATTTTGGACTTGTTCTTTATATCCCTAGGAATATTTGGAACAATCTCCTTTTCCTTTATTCATTTTATCTTCTCCCTTCTTCTTAACTTGTTCTTTATGGGTTTTGAAGTAGATGCAATTTGCTAGTTGTTTTGTTAGCTTTGATTCCTTGGAAGAAATGCATCTTGATAAATCTTCATTTCATGCCAAAAGGTTGCATGTCACCCACAATTTGGCATTCTTCTCCATCCTTTGTATATTTCATACATTGATGCAATGTAGATGGGACAATGCCATACTTATGAAGCCATGGTCAATTGAAAGCTCACGAATGAAGTATATCTGCATCGATCACATGAAATTTAGCTTCTGTGTAGAGGTCTTCAAATTTAAGAGGAAGGATGAATGACCCGATAGTTTTTTGTCCCTTCTCATTGAATCCTTGAACCATAACTTTATCTCATCCCAGATGTTGTACATCTAGAGATAGCCATCTAAGAGTTCTCAAGTTCATAAGATTCATGGAGGAACCGGATCAATTAAGATCCATGTATTATAATTTCATCACTTTTCGTAACATACAGAGGCGATTGTGCTCTGCTCCGAGCATTAGATCATCTTCTAAAATGTGGATTGGAGGCTCTTGAACATGCAAGGTCTCAGTTAGGCGTTCAGAAAATATGCTTCAAACTTTTCGGCTCTTTGAGAGCTTCAATTAAGGTGTTACAGATCTTGACATTAGAAGTGCTTCTATACACTAAGTATGCGAATTTTCCTTAGATGGGATAGAATATTGTAGTCGATCCCTTTGATGAAGGCTTCTTATTTGAATCCTTAGGGATAACTTTTCATTGATTTCAATTTCTTTTCCTTTATCTTTATTCATTGGCTCTTTCCTCTGTTGGATGGTAGCACTCGACCACTTCTCAAGTACTTGAGCTACTTCATTTGCATCAATCTTGAGATATTTCGTTCTTCGACATCACATACGCTAATGATAGACTAGAAGATTGAATCTTGCCCAACTTTACATTATATTTGTTGATATGGTGAGCTCGATTCATCTTCATCTGGGAAATGAGTTCCTCTAAGGCGTCAACTTCATGCATCATCAAGCAAGACTCGTAGGAAGTTCTTGACTTCTTCCCGCTTCATTGATCGAAGATTTGTAATGAATTCTCAAGCGTGATAGGTCATCTTCGATTGTATATAATCTTCCATATTATTGATGATCTTTGTGTTACGTTGCGACCATCAATAGTAGTATATTTTGTGCTCTTCTTCTTCTTTTATTTAATTTATTTTTTTTTGTTTGGGTTTCTTAGCCTTCCCTTGCGGTATTTATTTGGCGTCTTTCGTGAGATGAACTAGCCTTCCCATAACTTAGGTTTTGTCTCCTCAAATGCAGACTCAAGTGGTGATTTCCAGAATACACAGGCGCTTCCAATTGCTTAACATTTTATCTTTTAGAGAGCGGCACCGCCATCCTTCATCATCGACCGGCTTCTCTTTTGCCTTTATCATTCGATAGTGGAGATGAGGTGATTACTTTGGTGGATTCTTTCTTCGGACGCACCAATACACTATCCGATAATATGAATTCTCCATTTCTATATTTTTGTTCGAGCCAATCTTTGAATATGTAGCAATCTTCGGGATAATGGCTGATATGGACAATAGTTAGGATTATCTCTTGTCCGCCTCTTGGTCTTTTACACTCGGTAGTTGGAGACCTACTTTGAGTGCATGTTTAAACAATTTGGCCACACTTTCCTCTTAAAGAATACTCTTTGTTCAGCTTTTCTTTTAGGGTCGGGGCCATTGAAGTCGTCCTTTTGTTTGCTTTGGTGCTCACCTTCGCGACCTCGAGGTACATCATTACCTCCAAGTATGAGCTTGGGTTGTGGAGCGGATTGAATGGTGCCTTGGTTTTCTTGATAGGTGTAGCCTTTCTTTTACGTTATGACTAACACTTATCCTTCTTGTATGAGGTGAAATGTGTTTCACCTTTCTTCTTGGAGCTTTTGCTCTTTTTAATTTATCTTGCTGGCCATCGGAACGGGATAAATTTAATTTCTCAAATTTAGCCACCCTATCAAGCAGCTCTTGGAATGTGGTAATTGAAGCCATGCAAAGATAAGGCCATCTTATCATCGATGTTGCCCATCAATTGGATGCATGCTCTTCTTAATTTGTTATTCACATTTCATACTCATGTTTAGCGTAATATATCGTCGATTCATCTTTCTTCCTCTTCTCAAGGAGATCGAATTGTTGTCTTTTTTGACGCGAACCTTTTAACGAACATGTTTTCAAGTTTGGCAAAAGTCTTGATTGAGTCATTTGATAACTCAGCATACCATTCGAAAGCAGTCGAAGTTAAACTACTGACGAATTGACGGAATAATAATGCATCATTACCCCCTGTGTTGCCACAGGATGCTTTGAATTGGGCTAGATGCTGCTTGGGATTACCATTTTCGTCGAATAGATTGAACTTTGGCATTGAATATCCCTTTGGATATGGAATTTGATCATACTCCGCGGGATATGGGTGACCTTTGCTCACCAATTTTTACGCCCGCACTATACTTGACTTTGATCTTCTCATTCAAGATAATATCAAGTTGAGAGACGGCGATATAGTTTGTATATTCTAGAAGGTTGTCAGTGACTCATTTATTTCAATCCTCTTGAGCTCAATTTGGACCCTTGAAGCATGTGAGATCAAATTTATTGGAGGATTGTCATGGGTATTCTTTGGAGGCTTGATGATTATTTGGGGACGGTGTTGGACCACAATATTTCTGCATTAACGCATCATCATCATGCATCATCATTTCACTCATTTTCATATTCAACGGCGATTTCTTTATCTTTGGCTTTCATCGACGAATTTGTCTTTCGCCAAAGTAGTAGTATCGGTGAAGGTGGATTTTCTTCCTTTCTTCTTCCTCTTCTTGTTGTTCCTCTCACGAAGACTCGAGAGGATGCTTCCTCTATTTGAACATTTATTGTTCTTGAGGTTGAGGGAGAATCTTGTTATGCGCTATGTTGATATTGGCACAGGATGGCTCCGACTTGTTGCACCATATACACCACTTCAACAGTCGTTGCATCCTCCTCCTCCTCTTCATCCTCTTGGACACAAATTTTAGATCGGCATCTCCAATGGACTTCCGATTCCAAGTGTGGAATCGAAATTTCTTCAGTCAGAGGGCTTCGATTGAAGTTAACCTCCTCTTGATGGGATGGAGTTAATTGATGACGGGATCCCCTGGAGGATTCTCCAAGGTGTCTACCATCATATTCTTTATCATTGGGGCCCTCTTTTAGCTCCCGTAGATTTGAGTTTGGGGATCTAGAATTCACACGGATGTCACCATGCCTTTCTCTGAGCAATTTCTTTTTTGAGGCCTAGGCCTCCATATCTGCCACCTTTCCACCGGGACCTTTGGTGGATTCTGACATGTCCAAGTGTCACAATGTTCACCGTGTGGGACATGGATTGGTGGCGTCTGGCATTGAGTTGGATGAGGTCTCCTTGGAGGAGCGATCTAGCATCCCAATAATAGGACCTTGGTATTTTCTTTTCATCGTCCCCTCTCCTTGGCTTGGAGAGAACCCGATGCACTGCAGATATAGTTTGGGTTTCCTCAGAGGAGGCTGGAACCGATGTTGTGGGGTCCGGAACTGTTTGAGTGACCCGGTAAAGTTCGCGTTTAACCCACTTAAGGTTATCAAACCGATTGTGGGTTGGAACACTCACTGCTGGTTCCATAATTGGTTGCACAGCTGGCTGCACAGGCATTAAGTGTTGAGCACGTAGCTCAAGATTTCTTTTTCTTCTTTGCCTCCGGCTAAGCTTGCTTCCAGATGAAGAAGCTTCAGCATCTTGCCTCCCCGGGGCGAATGGTTCAGCTGGCAGGATTGCATTATTCTGAGGGACTAAAGAGACAGTCCGCCCAGTAACAACCCTCTTCATGATTGGTGTCTCCAAGGGGTCGAGCCTCTCAAAGACTGATTGTTTCTTTTGAAGTGACCCTACAGCAGTAGGGGTCACAACTTCAACGGGCCTTTTCAGAGATTACTACACATGGCGTGTAGGACAAGTTTGTACTTTAACAAGTTGAGGCCTACAACTTGCTCATTCAGATAGGGAAATCCATACCAAAGCGGATGGTAGCTCGGTCTTCCATTGATGGCACGTTGGCCAAATGTTGGCACCCTGAGAGTAACTGAGTGATTACGTGCCATTCTGATTTAAAGGTAAAATTAGCAATTAAAAATAAGCGCACTATCACCTTACTTCCAAAAATATGGATGATAAGATAAAATACTAAGCAAATACTAAATAAAATCTCAAATGACTTAAGACTTTGAGTAGCAAGCTTTTAAGTTGTCAAGTTTAACTTATCATTTCCAATTTCATTTTCATTTCATTTTTTTTATACTCCACTGCAATTATAACTTAGATTTGACTAGCCAAAGATGGAAAGAGAAACCTTTTGAGTCAGAAATCGTGGGATCCAAAATTCACCCGACCTCTTTTGAAAAGAAAAGAAAGAGTTGTTTAAGTGTCGGTGATAATTTCAGAAGGCAGATGAATAGTAGATAAGACACTACCCAGAGATTTCGTTCTCATTTGGTGAGAACTTTTTATATCTGGTTCAGGTTTCCTATAGGCGCAAGCCCCTATAGTTAATTACCCTCCCGAGAGCACTTTCGATTAAGGCTAGTCAATGAATCGTTAAGAAGCAGTATATAATTGCGTGAGTGGAGTTTAGAACTTATGAAATTTATTATTTTAACTTAAAACTTTTGTGGGGAACGATGACGCGATCAAGATCCCATGGTTCGTCATCCGGTCATGCGTGGTCCGGTAGCAGTCGAGGAGGAGGTAGTTGACCCAAGAAGGATCCTTGTCGGCAACACATGGGTTACTCGTCAAGGTGTCCTTGTAGACACGGGGAGTTTGTCTAAGGACAAATATAAGTCAACCTTAGCTAACATAGGCTTTTGCCCAACCAAATACATTACATTTCACTCAAAGAGCAAAACAGTTGGGAACATAGTGGCCGTGGCGTAATTTAGTGGTGCCATATCGCGCGAACCACTCGAGTCGTTATACCGCCATTTATGTGGTGCCATATGCGGCAAAACCACGCGGACAGAGGACCGCAGCGCCCACGCTTTAGGAATATTTGAGTGTGAAGGTAGTTATGTATTTAATTTGACATTGGCTCTTTGTGAGCAAAAATTTTCTTAATTTGTCACCCGAAGACAAACAATTGCGGATGGGTGGATTGATTTTTTTAGTTTTAATTTAAATAATTCATTTCATTTTTATTTATATTTTTTTTTGTATTTTTTTTGAATTTTGATCATTTTATGATTGATTTTAGATTTGAATATATATGATCATTTATCATTGAAATCTTAATTATAATTACCCTTTCGATCTAGGGTTAATATCAATTGATAGACCTTGTCTACTCATCCGTTTTCTAGAGGATGGGATCTAATTCATTATCTCAAGAAGTATAATCCTTCAAAACCTTGTCTCTAGTTTGAACATGAGGATCGGGTTTGGGACTTTTCTTCCGAGATTTGAATTTTAGAAGCTATGTTAGTTGGTTCATATCTTGTATTATATGACAGAATTAGCTTCTCAGATATTATTAATTTGAAATTCTTATAATATCAATTTTTAGGTTTTGTTAACCCGAACCCGGTCCGAAGACCAAACCGGGAAGATGTAGCATCTGTTCTTTTGTATTTGACTTAGTATTTACTCCAACATGCATATGGATATCTATTCTTTGAAAATTGTATGGACATTAGATGTCTAGTTGAGTTTTGATGTCAAATTTTGATTTTTGAGTTTTGTTAACCCGGACCCGGTCCGAAGACCAAACCGGGAAGTATAGCATCTGTTCTTTTGTTTTATACCTAACACATGTCCCTATTGTTTGAACACTTCAACATACATTGTATCTATTCTTTTAAAATGTTGTATGGACATTGAATACTGGTTGAAATGTAGGTCATTTTCAAGTTTAGATTTCAATATGACATTTTTTTGAGTTTTGTTAACGGACCGTCAGACCAAATGGAAGGATAACATCTGTTCTTTGAAAATATGATATGCATATTATTTTGGCCAAGTTTATATCACAAATCAACAGGGTATCTGAAATAAATTATTTTGGGCTTTGTTAATCAATATATAAAGTGATGGGCTAGAATGAGTTTAGGCATTTATTTTTTTGTGGAAATAAATATCTTTTTGAAGAATGATCAAATCAAGTGATAAGAATGAGTTTTTTTAAATTCTTTTGTGTGGCAAATCACATAGCAAATAATCATTTTTGAAGGCCCATATGATCAATACCAAGTGATGGGCCTAGAATGAGTTTAGGCATTTGATTTGGACTAAAAACCCTTTCTTTATGTGGCAAATCAGCAAATAAAATAAAACAAATCATTTTGAAAATATGATCAAATATAAGTGATGGGCCTAATGAGTTTAGGCATTTGATTTGGGCTAAAAACCCTTTCTTTATGTGGCAAATCAGCAAACATAAAGGGGCTAAAATAATCATTTTTTGAAGGCATATGATCAATATAAAGTGATGGGCCTAGAATAGTTTAGGCATTTGATTTGGGCTAAAACCCTTTCTTTATGTGACAAATCAGCAAACATAAAATTTAAAATAAATCATTTGAAGGCCCATATGATCAAATATAAAGTGATGGGCCTAGAATGAGTTTAGGCATTTGATTTGGGCTAAAACTTTCTTTATGTGCAAACATAAAGGGGTTGAAATAATCATTTGAATTATGATCAAATAAGTATGGGCCTAAGAATTTAGGCATTTGATTTGGGCTAAAAGCCTTTCTTTATGTGGCAAATCAGCAAACATAAAGGGCTGAAATAATCATTTTGAAGGCTCATTTGATCAATCAAAATTTATTTCTCTTGATAAGGGAGAGAATATAAAAATATGAGTAGATGTCATATTTCATTTAAAAGAGGCAAGTGGATTAATTAAAATCCACCTCTTCACATGCAAAACTCATGGCAAGTGGGGACAAATACTCATTAAATTTATTAAGAAGATATGACAAAGACTTTATTTTTCTCTTCAAAGAAAGTGATAAGGATGTGAGCATGCCACGTCCATGCATGTGCATGCAATATGACAAATGGCATTAAACTAGATGATCTCCTTGCATGCAACTTATGACGAGGCACCATGTGTACCATAAGAATAGATGATAAGAGGAGAGGCTAAGAACCTTATAAATAGAGGGGATTTTCCTTTCACAAAGTACTTACATTTTTCTCTCCTTTTCTCCCTTATACCCAAGTTTAAGTTCTTTCAATCTTGCATAAGGGTTAGGTTGTCATATACTTGTGAGTTTTTTTCACTTCAACAATTTTTTTATCTTCTTGATATATGTCATGTCATATGGTAGATTTAACCATTCATATGTGTTTGCTTAGTCTTCACCATATCTCATGTATGTATGTAAATCATGGTGGGAATGACAAGTAAAGTAAGGTATTTATGTTTGAACATATGTCTAATGTGTATTTCACATGTATAAATAAATTCTAAGGTGAGTAAACCATGCATGTCATAATGATCAAACATGAAAAATAGCTTGCATGATATAAATTCAACACATAAGCATTTATATTTGAGATAAAGAAAATTTTAAGCCAACATACCATTTCATCCTTTCTTTTCTCTCCTTTTTTTTTTTATTTTGACCTCATCATCCCCATGAGGCTACTGGAGACTAGGCCTTCCCACCATGCCAAGAAAGGCGTGCATGGTAGGTGTCGTGAGACACCTCGACCGAAGATTTATTTGCCCGCTATGCCAAGAAAGTCGTGCATGGGTTAGCATAACATAGCGAATTTTCAGTATCCTTATCTCGTGCTTATCAAAGTTTACAACGACCTCCTCTCCCCATTGGTGCCATGAGCGGCACCTGCTAAGAAGAGGCGTGCATGGGTGGTGTCATGAGACATGAAACTTTGATAGCTATATTACAAGATATCACACATGCAAGTTTCATTTCATGTATGTTCTTGCACACATCACATGTTAGATATGTAAATGACAATTTGCAAACATCAATCTTTCAATCAACAAGAAATTAAAGCATAAGAAAGAAAGGATTTTGAATGTGCATGATTAATTGCCACATAGAAAGATTCAAGCATTCATTAAACTAAGCATGAATAATTATATGCATATACCTTCCTTCAAACACATAGGAAATTTTTTACACATTTTTGTTTACAAAATTTTTCGACCTCCGGCTCATCCCCACATAGAGTGCCGGAGACTAGCCTTCCACCACGCCAAGAAAGGCGTGCATGGTAGGTATCGTGAGACACCCAGAAAAATTTTGCCCACCAGCCAAGAAAGCATGGGGTTAATATATCGCAATTTTCCCTGAATCTTTATCTGTGCTTATCAAAATTTACAATGCTCTCCCGTGGTTACCATGAATAGCACCATGCGAAGGCATGCATGGGTAAGTCGTGGCTCTAAACTTTGATAGCTAGCATTTTCTGTTAATATTATACAATTATAAAATGAATTTTACACGAATCACCTTAGCTTATCAAAGTTTACATGACCTCCTTCTCTCCCACATTGAGTTGCCATGAAGGGAGCCACCATGCCAAGAAATGCATGGGTGGTGTGTGAAAGTTGAAATTTGATAGCCACATTCCTGTTAATATTACAATAAAGATGAATTTTACGAATCCTTATCTCATGCTTATCAAAGTTTACAAGCACCTCCGGCTCTCCCAGTGGGGTTGCCATGAGAGACACCATAAGAAAGAACAATGTGTCATGAGACAATCGAAACATTAAGCATTTCATTAATATTGCAAGAGTATAAAGATGAATTTTACTTCTCCTTATCTCTATGCTTTCAAAGTTTAAAACTCCTTTCTTATTGCCATGAGACACTGCAAGAAAGGCAGATTGGTGTTTGATAAAGAAACTTTGATAGCTAGCATTCATAACAAGATATCAACAAGTTTCATTTCATGTATGTTCTATTTGCCACTTTGATCACATGTTAGATATGTAAAGGAGAATTTGCAAACATCAATCTTTCCAATCAACAAGAATTAAAGCATAAGAAAGAAAGGATTTGAATGTGCATGATTAATTCCACATACTAGAAAGATTCAACATTCATTAAACTAAGCATGAATAATTATATGCATATACCTTCTTCAAACACTTAGGAAATTTTTTCACATTTTTGTTTACCAAAATTTTGATCATATGGAGAGCAAGAGGAGAGTAGGCCTTACCAGAAGAAAGGCATGCATGGTAGGTGTCTAGACACCTGATTTGCACCACGAAGAAAGGCGTGCATGGGATAGATAATATAATTATTTTTCCACTGAGATCCTTATCTCTGTGCTTATCAAAATTTACAAGATCACTCTCCCGTATTCATGAGGGAATAAGAAAGAGGCATGAGGTGCGTGACACCGCGAAAAAGATATAGCATTTCCTTTTGCAATAGTGAAGATGAATTTCGTGATCCATCTCCATGCTTATGAAATTTACAATGGCTCTGATTAATGAAGATTAAGCAGACATGCCAAGAGTGCATGGGTGGTGTCGAGACATAATCTTGATAGCATAGCATTTCATTAATTGCAAAATTATAAGATGAATTTTACAAATCCTTATCTCGTGCTTATCAAAGTTTAGACCTGTCTCCATAAGCCATGAGACAATTAAATGCATGGGTGGATAAATTATGAGACACAAAATTTTGATAGCTAGTATTTCCCTGTTAACAAGATATCACATGCAAGTATGCAAGAATGAAACCCGTAGATAATAGCAAGTGGTATAACCAAATCCCTTTCTGTTTAATTTGATTTCAACTTGCATATGAAAGGCATGATATATATATAATTCCTTCATAGGAAATAAATTGAAGCAAAGTAGAAGCATGAAATTCATAGAGAAAAGCATCATATCTCATCAAACACATATTTAATTTCTCCTTAGATAAGTTTTAAACCTTATACTCATCAAATAACAAAATGATTGATTCTTAGGGAAAACATTTTCAGCAATTATTTTACCCATTAAATAACAAGATGATTGATTCTTAGAGGAAAATAAATTTCAGCAAAATTCATGCCTCTGAACAACAAGCTAATAGTTTTCCCTTTCACAAAACAATTTTCAGCATGCTTATGCCTCTAAACAACAAGCAAATAGTTTTTTTCATAAAAATACTTTCAGATGTATTTTGATAAAACAAATCGATTCAATTTCTCTCTAGTAAAATATTTCCCATGCATTATCCCTTTAGAAAAATAATGGATTTCTTAGGAAAATAATTTCAGCAAGCATTGCATCATTCCCATGCTAAATAAAGAATTTTAGCTTGTATCATAGAGAGGAAGCTAATTGAAATAAATTGAGACATGTAACTCAGAAGGACAACAAGTAGTATGACATCTAGGCTCATCTAAACTTGTCATATCCCTTCTATCTTAACTCCATCTCTCCTTGATTTCAGATTTTATGTGCAAGAGGCAAAACAAATGAAACTCATAGGAAATAGCAAGTAACTACCCATACCCCTTACAAAAAAAAATTATTCAACCTCCAGTAAAACTGATTTTAGAAAGCTTTAAAAAAATTTTGATTCAACCTCCCTTAGGTAAAACCAATTTCAGCAAGCACCTAGAAAGTGTAGGCATCCCGAGGACAAGAAAACAGCAAAAGTTGGGCCTCGTTATCCCAAGCATTTTAGCAAGCATGAATACCATAAAATCAAAAAAATGAGATTTGGGCCATACATCATCCCAAATCCTAAAGGAAACTCTTAGCATAATCTCAAGCATAAGATATAGCATATTTAGCAAAAAAAACCCTAACTTCCAAAGAAACTCAAATGCAGAACAAGCTTAGGGTTAGAGAAAACAACACGAGGTTTAATGCTAAGAGGAAAGGAGGAAAGGGTTTTTAGGGCTAACCCTCAGTTTTGATTCAGCTTTAATGGAAAAAGAGAAAGAGGAGATCAGAGGGAAATCTTTCACTATAGTGAGAGCCTGTGTGGTTGACGGATCAAGAGGAGAGTCATCAGCTAAAGTTTTAGAGAGCCATGAGGAAGCAGAGAGGAGAGTCATGCAGGAGAGAAAGAACTGAGCTTGAGGAAGCGTGGGGAGAAGATCATGAGAGGAATGCGTGAGCTTCAAAAGCAGACCGAGAGCGAAAAAATGAGAGGAGAGTCAAAATGAGGTAGATGAAATGAGGTCGATCTTGATCTTTAGAATGGTCTCTTATTTGAAACAGCGGAGTTATAGCAAGGAGGTTTAAATTAAGCAACCATTAGTCCCTTAATTATAATTAATAGTATTTATATGATATTAATTTATACACTAACCCATAATATATTGTCAATTTTAGGTGTTTGATTGTGCATAGCAATCGATCAATTTATGATCAGGCTCGAACAACGTCTGATATTGGAAGTTAGGTCTAAAATCGTCGCATTGATTCGACAATCAGCGACATTTTTGGTCGATCGGAAGGTGTCGTTTGATGGTTGCTTTTGGCACTGCGATCAATTTCACAACAGGTCGTTTAGACATCGTTGAGGCTTCGACTTTGATATGTGCATAATTTTTTATTAAAATTAATTTAATTTTAATTTTGGATCGATCATTAATTGATTCGATATTTTCATTTAATTTTAATATTTTTAGCATTTCGAATTTTCTTAGCAATTTAATCGATTTTGATCGCGATTAGGTCAACATTGGTTTACACTTAACAACTAAGTGTTATAAAGAGAAGAAAAGATAGGATCACCCTCCTTTATCCCTACTTTAAGCCATATCTAAAGCATATTAATTAATCAATTCTTTTAATGAATGGCTTATTATATATTTTAATTAATCTAAAGTTTAGGTTCACTTTAAATAATCTCATTCAATAAGAAAGACATCTTAAGATTAATTGGAGTTAATTACTATCACACAACACATGTTTGTTCATTTCTTTTCATCATATGTAGCATGCATATGATTAAGTCCTAAGCATATCTATGCATACAATATATTTTTGGCATACTTAAATGTAGGATGCATGAATGATTTTCATAGAAAAAAAAAGGATTCTCATTCATTAGCTAAATACACATTCAAATATATGAAAATTTTAGGCAAGTACTTCACCATTATTTTGCACCAGAGGAGTGAGGTAGGAACCTCCTTGAGGCTACTTAAAGCCGTGCATCCTCAAAATGTCCAAACTAGATATATCTCTATTCTTAAATACATATGAGTGTGCAAACAACTATTAGAGTGAAAATCATGCAAAAATTATATTTAATTTAATTGATTCATTTGTGTGAATGAATTAAAGCTCTATCTAAATTCAAATGTCAAGATGCATAAGAATGAAATTAACAATTTTATGCCATTATTTTACAAATGGAGTGAGGTAGGAACCTCATTGGGTCCCTTCTAAAACTAATTTACCCATAATATACTTATGCAAATCAACATATGATTGAAAAAAAAACTTAACTTCATACACTAAGCTTATATTCACATGCACCTCATGTATGTATAACTAATGTCACATGTATTCTATTCATTAATAAGCTTTTAAAATACATTTGAGATTTAATAGTGATAATATACACATATTTTAACTTAAACCAACACATGTAACTTGACATAAAGGAAATCATTTATTTTAATTGATTTTGAAAGAAATGAATGCATGAATCAAGTCGCATGCAACATTTTAATATGATTGGAAAGAAATAAAACACAAGCATGTAACTTCATTCAATCCAACTAATTCCTAAAGACAATCATATTAAATAAGCTTATTTAAAATAAACCAATGCTTCTTATTAAGCTATTTTTGGATGTTTGATTTGATTTAGAGAAAAGAGGAGATTCAATCATTTGTTGTTCCTAACCCATTTCCATATTGGTAATTAATTTGGTTTAATGAAAAGAAATTAAGTTGATTTTATAGATTAATTAGGTTGCAATATGATTTAAGTCCATTAATTACCCCTTGCCTACATTACCATAAAGTAATTAATTAAATAATTATGAGCCAAACTGATATGCAAGGAAAATAACTTGCAATATCCTAAGAAATGAAAGGGACTAATGCAATTAGCTCATAATTAATAATTAATTAGGTTAAGGAACTTAATTAAGTACTTTTATGGCTTCTATGTAGGTTAGCCATAATTTCCTTAAATAGCTTTAGGCTATTAAACACCTAAAGATCAACCAAAGAAACTTAATTAAATGAGATTTGAAATGATTATAATTTTAATTTGATCAATTAACCCATTTTTAATTAATGAATTAAACCATTAATTATTCCCAATCTAATTAGTTTCGAGTCAAGTGAAATGAACTTAGGGAAAAGAATGAGAAAGAGGTCCAAATATCATTCCCCATGCCCATTCACTGTTCCACAATGATTAACAAGATTAATTAATGATTTTCTTGCTATTTAGAATGTTAATTAATCACCTAATTAATTAAGAGTAATTAGGGCTAATACAAGCAGTTTTCTTAATTAACCAAGCAATAAATTCTTAGAAAATTATGGGAGGCACGAGTCATCCCATTAATCAACCTCAAAAAGTTTGCAATTAATTACTTGAAAAATTAAGGAGTAATTAAGCTAATTAAGTTTTCAATTAAACCCAAATTCAGCTTTAATTATTCTTTGAAATCAATTGAGATTAATTTTAATAGATTCTTCTCTGAAATACCTTTAAGATGAGTATTTATTTGTATTTGTATGATTTTTCTATGATTTGTTATGATTTTCAAAGTTTCAGTTGATTTAAATAATTTTCTAATTTTTTTATAAAGTATATTAATTCATTTTTCCCATTTGAACTTCCGAATGCAATATCGTCCAATCCAAAAATTCTTTTGACTTGAAATTTTTATGGTAGGTGTATTTCAACTTCAAATTTAATCTCTGAAAATTTTAACTTCAATTTTAATCTCTGAAAATTTCAACTTAATATGACATGTATTTTTGGTTGAATTAATGAAATTTAATTTTTATTAAATTTCAAATTAAGCATAAATTATTCAGTAAAATTTGGGGATTTTAGGTTTGTTAGATTCCTCTCGGAAAGATAAATTCAATGAGCACTTATTTGCAATTTTTTATCAATGAATTTTTGAAGTTTCACGTGATTTAAATAATTTTTAAAATAAAAAATTATGGATTTTCCTACTTAACAACTGTGACACTAATGAGACACGCCCATTTGGCGCGCGAGATGATTATGGTGTCATGACACCAGGTGCCATAGCCGCGACTAGCATGGTGCGCATTAAGAACGGTGGAAGCGTGAAAGGGACACGGTCGGACTATTCCATCGTGGATTAGATGGTCCAGATTTGATCCGTGTGATTTGAAGGGCAGAAACAGTCAAATTATGCGTGATTTGAGTCATCCGATCCCACAAATCATGGGATCAGATGGCTATTGTGTGTTTCGGTCGGTTAAATAGTGATCCATGGGAGAAAATGAAATTTTTGTGAAATTTAACTGAAATTTCATCCGAATAGACTCATTTTTGTATTGATTCACACCGAAATACACCTATTTTGTATTAGAATTGTATAAAATAAAGAATGCAAAGGATTTCTAAGGAAAATTCCTAAATTGAATGAAAATCATGATAAAATAAGAAATCTAAAGGTTGGCTATGGGTTTTCTTGAAAGTTACCTCACCAGGGATGATTCTGGCAGCGGTGATGATCCGAGCATGCTCTTGAGTGGGGAAAAGGTCTTGGAATGAGCCTAGACCTTCGCTTTCACTTTGGAATGATGTATCTACTAGTGGTCACCGCTTCCTCATCAAAATTCACTTGATTTTGTTTGCTTTTGCTCAAAAATAAAGTGGGAATAATTGCTAGTTGGTTTGGGAGCTCTAGGGGATGAAAATGAGGAGAATATGATGAGTTTTTCTGCCTTTATTTTTCTTATTTTAAATGTGGTGAAAAATCCTTTTCATTTTATTATTTTTGGCTCTAAAATGGGTGTTCTTGGCTTGGGGTGGTTGGGAATGTAAGGGAATCATCCTAGGTGGCTCATTTTGGTTGGCTAAAGTATGGGAAGTGGTTTCCATGAAGAATAAATGGGTGTCCTAGCAAGGGGAGGTGGAAGTCCTTCATGCCAAGTGTTCCAATGGGAGAGGTGAGGTGAATTCACCTCCCCATGAGTTATAGTTGACCCAACCACCTCTTGGGTCAGGTTGGTCGGTGTCCCTGGTGCCTATGTGGTATAATGGATGAGTGTCAAGTGGCTAAGGAAGAGAAATGATCACTTAGGAGAGTGTCTTTTCTCATGGGATGCCCTTGACCCAAAGGTAAAGTGGTCATTTAGTATTGGATTTGATTTTAGTATATTTGAAATGAGTCAAAAGTGAGTTGGACCAAATTTCATGTCATTTAGAGTTCATTTGGTTTAATTTGGGTCAATTTGACCCATTTGGGCCAAATTGGGTCAAACCAAGGGTTGGGTCAAGTTCAAATAATCCTTTGGAGTATATTAATTCAATTGATTTCAATTAATTTGGTTTAATTAGGATTTAATTGGGATTTTGGGAAATTTGATCCTTTAGGTCAATTTTGGCTAAGTTGACCAATTTGACTCAATTGACCAAATTGGCTTGAATCATGGCTTGGTTTGGTTGATCATTTGGGTTTAGTTGGCTTGATTTTGAGTTGGGTTTAGTTGGCTTGATTTTGAGTTGGGTTTTATTTAGTTGAGTTTATATACGAATTTGAGATTGACATATAAATTCAATTGTAATTGGTTTGGGTTCAAATGAGTTTTGATTCATTTGAAAATTTCAAGTTAAATAGGCTAGGATGAGTTTGAATTGAGTTGATTTTGATTTGGCTTGATGATTGTAGATTTCACTTATATTTGGATAGATGATTGAAGGGATGATTGATTCAAGAGAAAATCCATTATTTTTTACTTGATTTGGATAGGATTTGGCTAAGTCCAAGAAATTAGCTAAAAGGGTATAAATTGGATTTTGATTTGATTTTGGATTTAGCTTTGGCTATTTGAATTTATATTTCATATGTATTTGGGAATATAAATGAAGATATAAATGATTCATGAGAAACTCACTTGAGTTTGGAGTGATTTGGAAGCAAATTTGACCAAACTCATGGATGTAGGTCAAAAGGGTTTAGAAGGAAATTTGGTTGAGTTTGGATTTGATCATTGGATTAAATCATTTGAAGTTGAATTTGAATTAGAATATGATAGTTTAATTGAAATATTGATTTATATTTGAGAAAATCAAATGAATTGGGATTGATTTGGAGTTGGTTAAGGCTAAGTCCATAAGATGAAATGAAAGGGCTTAGAAAGGGTTCTGAATTCAATGATGAGGTTTTATGGAGAAGTTTTGAGCTTGAATTTGATCATGAGATTAATTGTAAGTATTGGAAATTTGGTTTTGGTTTGGTATGAATTTGAGGTTTGGTTTGAGAAGGAAAGTATGGATTGGGTTTAGGCTATAGGGTAGGCAAGTCTTCCTAAGTCCTTAGGGCGCAACCTATTCCAGTAGCTAACTCTTCTAAGTCTCTAGGTTTAATAAGTGTTCACCTAATCACTAGAAGTGTCTTAAGACTAAAGAGTTCTTAGTGTCTATAAGAGTCTTAGATCTATGATGTGGAAATTGAGAACTCACTCCAAAAGTGAGGTCAACAGGGGGGCAAGCCCCCATTGTTAATTATATCATAAGGAAGGTGAGTTCCTTAAGATTACTCTTGATTAAAGTAGGCAATTGTTGTCTCCTAAGATTTCAAAGATAGGACTATCAATAATTTGGCTATGTTTGGAAAATCAAATGGGATATATCAAAAAGGAGAGACTTATTATTAAAGCCAAAAGGAGATGACTAGGGGATACTCATGATACTAAGAAACCTGGTGAGCATTCCAATCTATCTTATGGTTGGGCATTATATGTTTAAAATTGAGGAAAATTTTATATATGATTTGAAATTTTATTAGAAAACTAAGACTTATAATCCCATAACACAAGGTTGTGAAAATTCCTAAGAGGTGAGGATTTATGCTTGTAGCCTGAGGGAAAATAATAACCTTATATCTTAAATCTAGGGAGCTTTAACGAGGGCCAAAGCACGTCCTAAATTTGAGAAAAGATGGGTATATCGTTTACCTCCACAAGAGAGGGTAAACCACCCAACTGCTGGATTTATAACTGCCTGGAGTGGCAGCCAGCTAACTTCTCCTATATTTTAAAACTGTGTGGTCAAGTTATATGTTTTGCAAGATGGTTAAGTTGTTTTTATTTAGAAAGAGACTAAATTCCTTAAACCCACACCCTAAGAGACTAAAGCATGAGTGGTATGATCAATGACTTAGTGTAATGCAAATCTTTTCAATTTTTATGTGATTTTTTTACTCTTTATTTTGACAAAGGCTATAGGATTTTTATATGTCTAAATGCATGATGAAATAGGGTTATTGGCTAAATCAAAAAGAAAGATGTATTTTGCACCACAGAGGAGACCCTCAAAGGTCAAGTATTCCCCTATCATGCAAGGATGGAAACCATCTCTTAGCAAGAATGAAACAAAATGACATACATGACATTAAGCATACAACATCCAGCTAAGGGGTTACTAAAATCTTTTAATTATCTTGATTTAATGCCTAGGCTTTATGTGATGTTATGAGTTATTTAGAAAATTTAGTTATTAATTGTAGTTGGGGTAGAAAATTTATTTTTTTCCTAAGAGCCTAATCGGATCCAGGCCACACATTAAATCACTATCTATGAAGAAACTAGGAAAAGACATGTCATTTCTATTACATAATTATAAACAAAACATCAAAATAATTTATAAACCCAATGTAAAAGAATAACAGGCCGGTGCGATCGGTTACTACTGTACAACCCAAAAAGAAGAATGGGTAGCCAAGCTCTACTCTTATACAACCCGATATATGAAAGAATAATTATAATTACAAATAAATAAATGCTATGGGGGTCTTCTTTCTTCATATCTTCAGGTTTCCTCTTCTTTTCTTCTTTGATTGGACTTGCTTGCTTCAAAAGGCATCACGGGGGCCTCCTAGGACAAAGCCTTCTAGCCACTACTCATTATAATCTCCTATAACACTAATCCTAATTCCTAATACAATATTACATCAAAAATAGGAAATAAAATCTAACTACACCTACAAAACAAGTGTTAGCTAAACACACTATACAACCCAAGCCGTTATATGTATAATTTAGACTTAACACCCTGCACATGGGTAACTAAGTCTACCTATCCTAATTTTAGATTATGCTTAGGGGTTAAGCAACCTATAAAAGAGAGCATTTATATTTATTTTTAAGCACCCCTTAAACATAATCTCCTATAGAAAACATGATTAGGCTAATCATGGCCTAACATTTAGTCTACGGAGCATATACCCTAACATCCAGTCTATAATAATACATCATAAAACCATGCACCACCCTAACATAAGGCTAAAAATGGTGACTTAATCTAAGGTGTGTGTATTAAAGCTTGTGTGGTACGCCTTAACTAAGCTTTGTTATAATTTTCTAAGTAAAAAAGGATTTAATTTGAAGGATGGTTTCACTTTAAGTGGCTTAATTAATTTGTGAGTTTTACTTAATATTTTTTTTGTTTCACTTGATTTACACTTAACAACTAAGTGTTATAAAGAGAAGAAAAGAGAGGATCACTCTCTTTTACCCCATCCTTAAGTCACATTTAAAGCAAATTAATTAAATGAATTCTCTTTAGTGAATGGCTTATTACATATTTTATTTAATCCTAAGTTTAGGTTCACTTTAAATAAACTTATTAAATAAGAGAGGCATCTTAAGATTAATTAGAGTTAATTACTATCACACAATACATGATTATTCATTGCTTTCCATCATATATAACATGCATATGATTAAGTCATAAACATATCTATACATATAATATAATTTTGGTACATTTAAATATAGGATGCATAAATGAGTTTGATAGAAAAAAAAAAGAAGATTCCCATTCATTAGCTAAATATACATTCAATTGTATGAAAGTTCTATGCAAGTACTTCGCCATTGTTTGACCAGGAGAATGAGGTAGGAACCACCTTGGGGCTACTTAAAGCCGTACATCCCCAGGTTTCTAGACTAGATATACTCACTATTCATAAATACATATGGATGTATAAGCAATTATAAGAATAGAAAACCATGCAAAAGTAGAATTTAATTTAATTGATTTATTTATGTGAATGAATTAAAGCTCTATCCAATTTCCAATGTTAAAATATATAAGAATGAAATCAAATGGGTATGTCACCATTAGTTTGCACTAGGGGAGTGAGGTAGGAACCTCTTTAGGGCTACTTAAAGTCGAGTATCCGTGAAATGCCTAGACTAATATACCCAATAACATTCGTACTTATGCAAATCAACATATTAATGAAAGAAAGAAACCTCACTTCATACACTAAGCTTATATTCACATGCACCTCTTATGTATGCATAGTTAATATCATAATATGTATCATTATTCATTAATAAGCTTTTGAGAATACATTTGAGATTTAATAGTGATAATAACCACACATATTTTTTAACTTAAGCCAACACATGCAACTTGACATAAAGGAAATCATTTCAATTAATTAATTTTTGAAAAGGAATGAATGCATGAATCAAGTGGCATTTTAATATGATTGGAAAGAAATAAAGAAACACAAGCATGTAATTTCATTCAATAACTAATTTCTAAGGACAATGCATTAAATAAGCTTATTTAAGATAAACCAAAATTTCTTAAAGTCATTTTTGATTTCATGTTTAAATTGATTTAAGAGAATGATGTGAGAAAGATTTGCTAATCTAATCCATTCTCCCATGTGTAAATTAATTTATTTAATAAAAAAGCAATTAAATTTTTATGGATTGAATAAGTTAAGCATGGATTAAATCAATTAATTAACCCTTACATATGTTACCTTAAGATAATTGATTAAATAATTGAGCTAATATAATATGCAAATAAATTGAAAAGTAAATAGCAATGCTTTTATGAAATGAGAGGACATAATGTAATTAGCTCATAATTATTTAATAATTAAGCAGGAACCATTTTAATTACTTTATGATTTTCTCACATGTGACCTAATCATAATTTCATTAAGCTTCTTTAGGTTCTTGAACACCTAAAGCTCTACCCAAGATGGATTAAGGAAAAATCAGATTTAATTAGATTTTTCAAATATATTAAACCAATAATCCATTAATCCATCTCTCCTAAAAAGAGACTAACCAAAGTTAAGAATTATCTTGAAATGAGAATCAAGGGAAAAGGTAGGGAAAGAGGTCCCCACCTATTTCCATAAGCCATCCACTGGATTAAGCATAATTTAAAATGATTTGAACTCCAATTTAGCTAATTAAGTTTCTAATTAGTTAATTAATTAATAATTAGGACTTTAGTTGAAAAGAGAGTGAAAATTAGAGAAAGTATTAGGATGGAGTCTCCAATCCACTTCCTTAAGTCTCCTTGCTGTTCAACAGTGATTAGGGTCCAAATAATTAATTAATCACTATTCATATGCTTTATCATCCATAATAAAGTTAAGAGAGTAATTAGGGCTTAATCAATTAATTTTCTAATTAAGCAACCAATAAATTCCAAGAAAAATAGGGGAGGTAGAGGTCATCCCCATAAACATTCTCAAAAAGTTTGAAATTAATTGGATGATTAATTAAGGAGTAATTAAGCTAATTAAGTTTTTAATTAAACCCTAATTAAGCTATGTTTATTATTAAAAATCCATTGAAAACATTTTATTAAATTCTTCTCGAAATATCTTTAAAATAAGCCCTTATTTATATTTTTTTGATTTTTTTTTTACAATTAGTTATAAATTATAGAAGATTCAACACAAAATAGATTAATTAACCCTAAAGTAGAGATGAAGCCCCGCTGAGGAGCTTGACATCGATTTGGGGTAGATTTCCTTGGAGACCAAGATCGATCTTAATGGAACTCCCACTTCCGATGTTTTTGGACCAAGATCATCCTATTTAGGTGTGTGCAAGTTTGATTGAAGTTTGGTGGAGGATTGAGCAAATGAGATTTTGAATTGGCCTCCCCTGTTTCAGCTTGACGTAAAAATTGAGAGAGAGAGGGAAAATGGGTGCTTGGGGAATGGCTATGGGAGACTCTCCTTCACTCTTTCTAGCTCAAATGAAGTTCAATTGATCAATTCCTATTCAAATTGAGGGGGTTTATCCCCTTAATTACTGAGGTGGACAGAAAGGATTCAATCCCATTTTCTTGCTGGCCAGTTGCTGTCAGACCACCGAAATTGTCTCCATCAAGTCCACATGGCTCGCGAGGAGTGGGGGAAGGCATGGGAGGTGGCTCAAAGTCTGATATGGGGAGATTTTATTTCCTTTGTCCATAAGGTGCTCGGTTTGCATGGAAGGTGAGTTAATTCACCTCCCCTTGGTCCATGGAAAGTCCTAGTGTGCTTAGGGTGGGCTAGGAAGGTTAGACATGCATCATTTGGCAATTGGATGGCTGCCCAAGTGATGAGAGAGTGGACTTTGCCAAATGGGGAAGGAATCTAATGCAAATAGGTTTGTCCAATGGCTAATCCCCTTGGGTGGGGTCGACTTTACTTTTGGGTAGACCTAGGGTAAATTTGGGTTGTGTTTGGTCAGCCATCAAAGTCCCATAGGTTGATTTTATGGGTTTTGGCTTCATATGGTCAACTGGGTTCATATGGGTTCATGTTGGGTTGGGTTGACCAATTGGTCAAATTGGGTCAAACTAAGGCTTGGATTAGGTTTAAATGATGATTTAGAGAGTTTTAGTTTAAGTGGTTTCAATCAATTTAGCTTAGGTTTGATTTTGGCTCTTTTGAAATCAAATGGGTTAAATGGATCAAGTTGACTGATTTGACTAATTTGACCAATTTGACCAAATTAGGCTGGGTTAGGTGTTGGCTCATGTTCAATTGCTCAATTGAAAATAATTGTAGGCTTTAGTTTGATTTGATTTGGATTTAATTTGTATTTTGGCTAATTTGACCCTTTAGGTCAATTTGGGCTAGGTGTTGACCAATTGGTCAAATTGGGCTCACTTGTGGCTTTGGTCAAGTTCAATAATTGATTTAGAATGAACTTGAGTCATTGGTTGCAATAAATTTTGGGTTAGATCATGATTTGACCCATTTTAGCTTTTAGGCCAATTTTGGTCAACTTAGGTCAAATGGTCAATTGGACTTGGTTTGGCTTAATTGAGTTTGGTCATGTTCAATCATTAATTATGAGTTGGTTTGGATTAATGGTTTCAATCAATTTGATATGTGGTGGGTGTGGCTAGTTTAAGTTTCATTTGGGCTGAAGGTTGACTTGGTCAAAGGACCAAGTTGACTTGGTTTGACCTAATTCAAGTGATTGATCATCCTAGGATAATTGTTGATCATTATATGAGGTTTGGATGGCCTTGGTTCAATCCAATTTGGATTGATTAGAACTTGGTCCAAAAGGGTTCTTTAGGTCACTTTGGGTCAAGTGGATCCTAAATGGGTCAATTGGTTTGGTTTTGGCTTGATTCAAGTTTAGTTGAACTCATTTATGAGCCTAAGATTGAATATAAATCCAACTACAATCAGTTTAGAGTCTAATGGATTTTGGCTCATTTGAAGTTTTCAAGTCAAAAAGGCTAACTTGGGCTTGACTTGAGTTTAGTTTGATAATTATATTTTATGTTTATATTTGGCTAAATGATTGAAGGAATGATTGATTCAAGAGAAAATCCATTAGTTTTTGGCTTAATTTGGATAGGATCAAGAAATTGGCTAAAAAAAGGCTTGAATTGGGTTTTGGTTTAATTTTGGATTTGATTTTGGCTATTTGGATTTATATTTCATTTATATTTCGGAATATAAATGAAGATATAAATGATTCATGGGAAAATCACTTGAGTTTGGAGTGATTTGGAAACAAATTTGACCAAGCTTACGGGTGTAGGTCAAAAGGGCTCAAGTAGGGAATTGATTTAGTTTGATTTATTTTTGATCATTAGAGGGTGGGTTTCATTTATATTTATAAATAAAAATGAAGGAGTAATTGGTTTATAAAGAAACCAATTGATTTTGGGTTGATTTGGTTTAAGATTTGAGTAAGCTTATGGAGGTAGGTCCATAGGGCTTAAGAGGGGATTTTTCTTAGTTTGATTTAGTTTGATTTTGTTTGATTTTGTTTTGGTAATTTGGGTATGGATTTCATTTATATTTGTGAATATAAATGAATGAATAATTAATTTATAGAGAAATCAATCAAGTTTGGAATAATTTAGGTGGAGATTTGGCTAAGCTTATGAGAGTGGGTCATAAGACTTAAAAAGGAATTTTGATTTCAGATTTGAGCTGAGGATTGAATCATTTGGAATTGGGTTTGAGTTGAGATTTGGTAAATGATTGAGAGATTGAATTGATATTTGAGAAAATCAATTGAATCAGGATTGATTTGAATTTGATTAAGGCTAAGTCCGTAAGATGAAATCAAGGGGCTTAAGAAGAATGTTGATCTTGGATTTGATTATGGGTTTCAAGGATTTGGTTTGGAATTTGGATTTAGATTTGGTGTTTGAGTTGGATTTGAGGTTTGGTTTGAGAAGGAAAACATGGATTGGTTTTACCATATACAGTAGGAAAATTTTTCCAAGTTCTTAATGCATAACTTATTCCTATGGCTAACCCTTCTAAGTCCCTAGGTTTAGGTTAAGTGTCCACCTAATCACTTGAAGTGTGTTAAAACTAAGGAGCTCTTAGTGTCTATAAAGTTCTAGATCTATGATGAGAAAGTTGAGAACTCACTCCAAAAGTGAGATCAACAAAAGGACCCCTAATAGGTGTGGTGTAACTGACAAGGCACACCACACGTATTGGTGTTGACTGAGATGATCAACAATGTCTGAAGGGTTGCAAGCACAAATAGAAATGATCTACCCCTAAACTCGAGATGTAGACAGAATCAAGATCTTAGTGCAATGCAACTTAACTTATGCCAAGGGCATAAGATAGGAATAAAGGATCCACTGAGGGGTCAACTATGTGAACCTTCCGTTAGGGAAGTAAGTTCAGATTATCCATAGAGAGGATAGGGGTTTGTGTTTGATCATAAACATGATTTGGTATGAAAAGATCCATGGGGAATTAGGATTTGTATTTTACAGAGAATGTGTGCATGAACCTTCCACTAGGGAAGCAGGTTCATATTATCTACTAGGGATAGGAATTTGATTTGGTTTGATTTTGTGGGGCTCCATTGGGAGAGGATATGAATCGTGCCTCACTGGGGAGAAATTTGATTTTATTTTGAGGGCACATTTATTGAAGATAAGAACTCGGATCAGCTGGGGATAGGGTGGATTTAACTTATGGATTTCTTTTGTTTATTTTGGGGAAGCATCCACTAGGGATAAGAGTGTATGGATTTAATTTAGACTCCACTGGGGAAGGATGGTGGATTTAATAAAATGGACCCTATCGGTGTACGATGGATCCACTAAGAAGGGGATATATCATCTTAGTCCTATCTTAGATTTACAAATCCAAAGGGTTAGTCTATAGGCCATCAGGTAGGACTAACCAACCTAAGGGTGCCTTTCGATGTGCAATGGTCAAGTCAGAAAGAAAGCTTGTAGACTTACATCCTCCTAAACAAGGAACCACTAGGATGATCTGTTGATAACATAACAAATCAAACCTGACCTAAGGCAACTATTAATAAAATGCTAGACTCATATCGACTCAAAAAATAGTCAAAATTAATTTCATTTTAGATGGACCCTGTCTATGTGCGATGGATTCACTAAGAATGGGAGAATATCAGCCTAGTCCTATCTCAGATTTATAAATCCAAAGGGATAGTCTACCAGTCGTGGGGTAGAGCTAACCAACCTAAGGGGTGCCTTCTAGTGTGCAATGGTCAAGTTAGGAAGAAAGCTTGTAGAATTACATCCCCCTAAACAAGGAACCACTGAGGTGATTGGTTGATAACATAACAAATTAAACCCGACCTAAGGCTGCCCATCGATGTGCAATGGTCGTGCTAGAGAGAATGCATAATAGACTTACATCTTCTAAAGTAAGGATGACTATCTGACCGTGGCACAATAAGTCAAACCTGACCTAAGGGTGACTATTGAGAGAGTGCCGACCCGGGGACTTATCTCAACTCAAAAGTAGTCAGGCAATTCCTATAGGAGTTTTGCTGACACTGCCCTAAAGATAGGATGCCTGCTTGGAAAATTACTGGGGTTTTCCTAATTCATAAGTAAAAATATATTTTTTTGTCATTATATTTGGACCTGCGAGGACCACACGAGAAGGGGCTTATATCGCACCCAAAGGAGAGTCTACACATCAGCAAAATGGATTCTCCAACCACAGGGGTGGCTACTAGGAAAAGGGAACTATCCAATCCAAGAGTAACATGGGTAGTGTCTAAATGGGGTCGCTAAGGATGTGACCCAAATAGGTGCCCATAAGGGAGGTAACGCTAGGGGCTTTATCCAGGACCCTGTAAAAAAAAGTCTGTATGTATATGGTGGCCAACTCTGGGAGAAAACTTGTAGACTTACATCTCCCATGAGTTGTGTATCCATCGGGTGTGTCGCTATCAATACAATGATAACCAACCAACCTAAGGTTCTAATGATCAATCTAAGAAGAAGGCTTGTAGACTTACATCCTCACATGAATTGATCATGGGATAGTCTATCATCAGGTGATGCTATCGATCTAAGGCTACTAAACCGGGCAAGGTAAGGACTGGACCCATACTTGAAGTAGGCAGGAGGAAAGGAGGAACTAGGGGACTTATCCTAAGCCTCAAATATACTCAACCCAGTTAGTGCATGATGGTTAGTTCAAGAAGAAAGCGTGTAGGCTTACATCCTTTTAAACAAAGTCAACATGAGGTATCTTACCAGTAGTGGAGTAAGGCCTACCAAACTAATAAGGTGCTCATCAGTTTGTAATGGTCAAGTTAAGAAGAAAGCTTGTAGACTTACATCCTCCAGACAAGTAACCACTGGGGTGACACACTAGCAAGGTAGCATGTTAGCGACCTAGAGCAGTTAATGAGTGAGTGCCACAGGGGGCTTTATCCCACATCAAAATAGCCCGAGACAAAAGATATATGTTTATTTTATGTGATTGTGTGTAGTTTGTGTTGGTGATGTGTTGCTAAAGGATAAGACATCGCTTGGGTTCTTGACACCTACCCTAAACACATCATGGCGCATTCACAAGCAAAGATATTTCCAAACACGGAAGGGATAGAATTTGAGATGAAAGAAATTTTATTGATAAATATTTTGAATCAAGATTTATGAATAGTATTCCTATAGGTAGAGCCCATTGATTGGAAGCATTGGGCACACTCCCTTATAATTTATGAGCTGATAAAATCCTCCTTGGTAGGCCTTCTCTATGGTAAAAGGGCCTTCTCAAGTTGGTTCAAACTTGTCTCCCATCTTTCGACGGGTAACAGTCGGTCTCCTTAGAACTAAAACAAGCTCTCCTACTTGAAAAGCTCTAGGACAGATCAAGTTATTAAGAGCTTGGCTTTGTACAACTTAAGGTTCTGGCATGCCCGGGCATCTCTCCTCCAAACCTTTGATCTCTTCTAACCGTGTTGACCTCATTTTTAGGATGAGCACTCAACCTCTCATCTTAGACATAGGACTTCTCTTAGACATTAAGAGTTCCTTAGTCTTAAGACACTTCTAGTGATTAGGTGATCACTCAACCTAACCCTAGAGAGTTAGAAGAGTTAGCCATAGGAATAGGTCATGCATTAGGGGTGTTAGGAAAATTTTCCTACCTATAGCTTGAACCAAATCCTCACTTCCTTCTTCAAAATCAAATTTCAAATCAATTCCAAATCAAATTTCAAATAAATTCCATGATTTTCAAAAAATCAAACCAACTTCAAACTCAAATCAATTCCAACTTAATTGATTTTCTCAAACCTCAAATTAATTCCAAGGGATTTTCTTAAATCATGAATCAATTCCAAATGATTGAAACACATGATTGAAATCCATGATTGAATTCCAAATCCTAAAAATCCTTCCTAAGTCACTTTGATTCCATCTTATGGACTTAGCCTAAATCAAATTCAAATCAAATAAAATTCAAAAGATTTTCTCATAACCCATTCATATTCTCATTTATATTCACAAATATAAATGAAAATACCCAAAATCAATTGAAAACTCAAATCCAAATTCAACCAAAATTCAACCTAAGCCTTTCAAGTCCAATTCTTGAATTTGATCAAATCAAACTCAAATCCAACTAAACCCTTTATTTTTCTTCATGATTTAATCAATCCTTCAATCATGAATCTAAATATAAACACAAACTTCAATCATCAAACCAAAACTAAATTCAAAAAATCAAACCCAAATCAAACTCATGTTCACTCTTTGAACTTGAAATTATCAAATGAATTAAAACCCATTTGACTTCCACTTGCAAATGGATTTATATTTCAATAATAAGTCCATATGTGAGTTCAACCAAACTTGATTCAAGCCTTGATCAAGTAAATTAACCCACTTAGGCTCACTTGACCCAAAATGACCTAAAGTATCTTTTTGAGCCAAATTCTAATCCTACCCAAATTAGATTGAACTAAGCCCATCTAAGCCTCACATTGTAAGCAACAATCATCATAAGATGATCAATCACTCAAATTGGGTCAAACCAAGTCAAACCTAAGGGTTGACCAAGTCAACACTTAGCCAAAATCCATCATAGGATAAATTGATTGAAACCATTGATCAAAACCATTTCATGATCAATGTTTGAACTTGACCAAGTCATTATTTGAGCCTAACCTAGCCCAATTGGCCACTTCACCCAAGTTGACCCAACTTGACCTAAAAAGTCAAAATGTGTCAAATCTTGATCTAAGCCAAATTGATTGAAACCAATGGGTCAAGATTCATTCTAAATCACTTATTGAACTTTACCAAAGCCTCAATAGACCAACTAGACTCAACCTAGCCCAATTAGCCATGAACCCAACTTGACCTAAAAGGTCAAATCAAGCCAAAACTTAACCAAACCAAAATTGATTGAAACCAAAGATTGCAAAATATTTTAAATGACCAATGAAACCTAAACAAACCCATGACCTAACCTAATTAGGTCAAATGGGTCAAATTGGTCAACTTGACCCATTTGACCTAAATGAAATCAAATGAACCAAAATCAAATAGAAATCAAATTTAACCAAACTAATGATACCAAAACATTTCAAATGGTCATATAACTTGACCCAACCCTTAGTTTGACCCAACTTGACCCAATTTGATCTAACCCAAGTTGACTCATTTTGACCTAAATGGGTCAACATGTGCCAAGTTGACCCATTCCTTGAAATTTGGACCAACATAATTTCAAACTATTCCAAATCTGCCTAAATTAAAATCAAAGCAAAATGACCATTTTACCCCTAAGGGCTGGCCAATTCCTTTTCATGGCCACTTGGCACCCTCTTAGTGGACCAAATGGACACTAATGAGTGCAGTGCACATCATCCAATGGGTTTGGGTCAGCCAAACCCAACCCAAGGCCAAAATCAACTACCCAATAGGAAATTCTCCACATAGGATCACTCCTCCACTCAAATGAACACAAGGAAACTTCACCACTCCACTCCTCTGCCAAAATTAAAACACATGCCACTAAAAATGGCCTAAATAACCCTACCCATGAGATGAATTTAATCAAAATGGCAAAGCCAAGTCTCTGATCTTGTGGGGAGATATACTCCCCCTTATTCTACTTCAATCCAAGTCACTTGCATTTGATAAAGCTAGAGAGACCCAAGGCAAGCTCCCCAAGATCTCTCTTGCAATTCCTAAGCTCTTCCCATTCTCCATTTCTCAGTTTCCTTAAGCCAAAAATAGGGGAGGCTAAGGAATTTTTCAACTCACTTAATTCAATACCAAAGCTCAATTCCTTTTGCAAGCACCTTCACAGAACACAATCGAGCTTACCCAAGGTGTTTCCCAAGTGTTCAAGCCATGAGAAGAGGGGTCTAGATCAAAGCTGCAAGCATTCGAAGAGGAGTCTGGCCAATAGGAAGATCCTGTAAACCTCAAGCCTTCAAACTTTCAATAGGGCTTCATCTCCACTAGACGAAGCTACCTCAACGATTGGTAGAACTGGTGATAGCCTTCGGTGAGGTACTATTCAAAACTGAGCTTGCATTGAATTTTTTTTTGGTCCTTTTTGAATGGAATTGTAATCCCAAGTGATTTCCACCATTAGATATTCATCTCCTTAAATGTTGATGGTGTGGGTTCAATCTTAGCTCAATTCAAGCTCAATCGAGCTTGGATCAAGCCATGGGGGACAGACGATCGTGATCTCTTGTAGGTGAGCATAGGGATGAATCATGGACCATCCATCCTACATATTTTGGATGGACGGTCCTAATTAATCCATGTTAGATCATCTTATTTATTCTATTAGAATCGCAGGTTTAATCCTGACCATCTGATCTTTGATTAGACGGTCTAGGGAGAAACCGCTTAGCACCACCGGCTGACGTGGCATAGGATGTGACAACTTATGTGATGAATCCCATCACACCATGTGGAAAATGCGCACCGCATCTACGGTCCATGTGGCACTGACGGGATTAGTTATATAATTAGGGATTATTTAATTATCCTTAATCACTTAAACTTCAAAAATACATAACTAATTGTACAAAAATAAAAAAAATATAAACTCAAATGCATTTTGAAGATAATTCAAAGGGGAATAATCTAAAATTAAGTTTAATTAATTTTGAACAATAAATTTTCTATAATTTGGGTTTTATTGGGAATATAATTATGTTAATTACTACTTAATTACTTCAACAATTATTTTTGAACTTCCTAGGGTTGATTAATGGGAAGGCCTTTGCCTCCCAGGATTTTCTTGGAATTTAGCGTTGGCTTAATTAGGGTAATTGCTTAATTCACTCCTAATTACTCTCTTAATTAATTAAATAATTAATTAACCTATTAAATAATGATAAATTCATTAATTAAGTTTGCTAATTATCTTAGAATAATGAATGGACTTAGGGAATGAGATTATGAGTTCTTTCCTAAATCTTTTCCCCTAAGTTTATTTGATTTGGATAAAAATCTAATTAAGGTGCAAATTAATTAAATAGTTTAACCACTTTATTAAATGGCTTAATTAATCAAAAATTTAAAATCAAATCAATTTGAATTTAATCAAGTCCTTCGTGGGTAGATACCTAGGTGTTAAATAACTTAAGTAGCTTAAGGAAATCATATCTAACCCATATGTGTGGGAAGGGTTATGAAAGTACTTAAATTAAACCCTTTAGCTTAATTAATCATTAATTATGAGCCAAATGAATTAGGCCCCTTTCTTTCTTAGGTGCATTACAGATTTAAATTTCTTGTGATTTTATGGCATACATTGCCTCATAATTATTTGGTTAAATATGTTAAAGTGGCGTAAGTAAGGGGTAACTAATGGACTTAATGTACACCTTAACCTTCAATCTAATGGTTCTAAAAATTAAACTAAAATAACATATACATGTGGGAGATGGGTTAGACTAGCAAACCTTTTCACATTTTCTAAATTCAAATCAAACTCAAAATAAAATCAAAATTTCTTTAAATAATTTTGATTCACTTTAAATAATCTTATTTCATAGGATTATCTTTAGGAATTAATTAGATTGAATAAATTTACATGCTTTCATCACTTCATTTTTTTTGCATGCTAAATGTGTATGTGATATGAAAATCATGCATTCATGTTATGGTGAAAAATTATATTTATTTCCTTCATCTATCCTTTTTGAAAGAGGGTAAATGAAAATAGAAATATATGTCTTATTAGGATGCCACGTAGATTCGTAGATGTTCATATTAGGATGATCGGGTATGATATTGAGGAGAAGTGTAATATCTCAAAAGATAGAGTCACCACCCTACAATGGATCTAATCATCTCAATAAGGACTCCTAAGGACTATAGGTCTTCGACACATGGGAGCTTTGGCAGGCCCATGTGTAATCATACAATCCCAAGCATGTATATATATAAAAATTGGACAGCACCTCACACATGGGTAACCAAGTCCACCTGGCCTATTTTGGATTATACTTAGGGGTATAAGCACCTGCATAGGAAAAGTAGTTATATTTTTATTATAACGCCCCTTAAGCATAATCCCCTATAGAAGATAGTGGTTAGACTAAGATTACCCTACCATTCAGTCTACGCACATACATCCTAACATCCAGACTAAAATAAAATATCACAAAATAAAAGCAAACATCAAACCATGCACCGCTCTAACCTAAAGCTTGAAATGATGACTTAACCTAATGTGTGTGTTATTTAAGGTTTGTGTGGTATGCTTAGCTAGGCTTTAAGGTTGAAGTTTTCTAAGTATGAAAATATTCAACTTAGAGGGTTTGTTTCATGTAAGTGATTTGTTGATTTTATTTTGTTATTTAGTGAATAGATTAAAGAGAAAAGAAGAGAACTTCTCTTTCCTCCCTAACAAGTAATTTCTAAGATAGATTCATATTTGATTTTATTTAGTGAATATTTTATTATGTATTTTAATTAATCCTAAGTTTAGATTTTTCCTAAACAAACCTATTCAAAAAGAAAGGCATTTTAAGATTAAGTAAAGTGAAATACTATCACATAACACACATCACTTCATTTCTTTCTCAACATGTGTAACATGCATATGGATGAATCCTAAGCATATCTATACATGCAAATGGGAATAGCACACCATGATGAATGCTAAGAGAATTTGTTTGAGAAATTTGAATGTTTTATGATGCATGATTTTGTTTAGTAAAAAAGATTTCTTTTATCCATTTTTCATATGCACACATATATGTATGAAAGACATAAGTGAGTACGACGTCATTGTTAGCACCAGGGGTGTAAGGTACAAGACCTACTTAGGGCTACTTAAAGCCTCACAACCCCAGGGTTGTCCAGACTAATATACCACTTTTCTTAAATACATATACATGTATAAACGAAATGAATGGAAAAAAGAAAGATGCAAAAGTTTGTGTTTATTTTTTTGACTTGTTTATGCAATTTATATGTGTAAGTGTGGATGTTCTTATTATATAATAACATAGGAATGAATATGAATAGATTTAAGCAAGTGTTGTGTTCTTTTCAAATGAACTATACACTTTGCCAAATCCTATTCAAAACTATGCTAAAAGAAAAGAGAAGGAAAACACACTATGCACATCTTTATATTTTTACTCACATGCAAGCTTATAAATAATTATAAGTAGCATACCTTTTAGTTTTGATATTTGATTTATAAGTATTTAAAATAATTTTTTGGATAATAGCCATTCATATTCTTACTTTAGTCAAAACATGCAATTTGACATAAAGAAAATATTTCATTTTAATTTGATTTTCAAAAGCATGAATGCATGAATTTCATATGACATACATATTTAGCACATTAGGAAAGAAATAAAGTGATGAAAGAAATGTAATCATCCACCTAATTAATTCTAAAGACAATCCTATGAATAAGATATTTAAATCAAATTTGTTTCATAGAGTTTTTTTTTTGTTTTGAGTTTGATTTCAATTTGAGAAATGAGAAGGTTTGTTGGTCCTAACCCATTCCACTTGTGTATAATTTTTAGTTTAATTTTAGGTGATTAGATCAATTGCTTTGGTTAGGTTAAGGTGTGAATTAAGTGTATTAATTACCCTTTCTACACCACTTTAGCATATTTAATCAAATAATTATGAGCCAATGTATGACATAAAACCACACAAAGAATTTAAATCAGCAGTGCACCTAGGAAAGAAAGTGCCTAATGCAATTGGCTCATAATTAGTGATTTATTAAGCTGAAGGGTTTAATTTAAGTACTTTCATAATCCTTCCCACACATGTGGGTTGGATTTTGATTTCCTACTTGGGTTATTGAACACCTAAGCACCTACCCAAGAAGGATTGATTAAGTTCTAGAATATTTTGATTTTAAGATCAAATTAATTAAGCAAGTGATTAGGAGATTAACCACCCTTAATTAAGTTTAGATTAAGGAAGGAAAGGGGTTTAGGGAATGGCTTAGGAAAATTCCCCAAATCCATTCTATAAACCTCTTCTCTACTTAAGTAAGGCTTAATTAACTTAATAAATGGATTAAATCACTATTCATATGCTTAATTACCCTTAATTACATAAAGAGAGTAATTAAGGATTTATTAATTGATCTCCCTAATTAACCCATCAATAAATCGCAAGAAAATTAGGGGACGTAGAAGCCATCCCCCTAAATACACATGAGAAGTTTGGAATTAATCAATGAGATAATTAAGGAGTAATTAAGGTTATTAAGTTTTTAATAAACTTATTAAGTAAAATGCACTATTCAAAGACCATTGAAAATAATTTTAGAATATTTTCCTCTGAATTAACTTTATAATGCATTTTACCTTGTATTTTTATGATTTTTCTAGCATTAGTTATGTTATTTAAAGATTCAGCCATTAAAGATAATTAATTAAATCCCTAACTAAATAGTTAATCCGTCACGTGGAGGTTCGATGCGCATGGTTTCTAGGCGATAGGAGAGGCCACTTAAGTTTTCACATCATAGTGATGAGTGTGCTACTTTCTCCCCATCCATCGTCAGATCGACGGCGAGATAAAGCCCATGATATTAAAGGATTAATCAGATATTCCTACGCATCTTGATCATGGCCGTCCATTCAAAATGAATGGATGGACGGCCCATGATCCGTCCCTGAGCTCACCTGCAGAAAAGGGGAACCATCCACCTGCCATGGCAAGATCAGAGCTCGATTGAGCTTAGATTAAGCCCAAACTCTACCCATACCATCATCATGCAAGGGGATGGAGATCCAACAACTAGTTTTGCATGAAGTGAAAATTCCTTTCACAAAAGACCACACACTCTCTAGTTTAAGCTCAATTTTGATCCATACCTCATCAAAGGATATCACAGTGCAAATCGATGAGGTAGCTTCATCAGTGGAGGCCGATTGAAAGTTTCAAGCCTGGAGTAGATCTCTATGGACCAAGCTCACCTTCAAATGCCTTGATCAAGTCCCACTTTCCTTGCCTTGAGAACTTGGATTAATCTTTAGGCAAGTTTGATTGAGTCTCGATGGAGCTTACAAAAGGAATTGGCTTGATATGAAGTATTGAGTGAGATGGAAATGTGGTGGAGCTCCCCTATTTTTGGCTTGAAGAAATTGAAAATGGAGAATTGGAATTCACTCTACGAAGCTTTAGGAGGCTTGCAAATGCTTGCTCTGAGTTCCCTTAGCTCAATCGAGTGTGTGTGATGTGAATTCAATTGGAATTAGGGAGAGCATATCTCCCCCAAGGAAAATTGGATGGCCGTGAGAGCTTTACCATATTGATCTAATTGACCTCATTCAATGGGTTTGTTAGGCTGTTAGGACTTGCACATGATTTGGTTTTGAGTGTGGAGTGGAGTAGTGAAGCTCCCATGTGCTTTAATTGAGTGGAGGAGGGATCCCATGTGCTCAACTCTAAGTGTGGGTGGTTTTAGCCTTTTGGGTTGGGTGACCCAAACCCATTGGGTCATGTGCACCATGTCCATTAGTGACCATTTGGTCCACAAAGAGGATGTCAAGTGTCCATGAAAAGGAATTGACCAAATTCCAAGTGGTTTTGATTTTAGGTTACCCTATGGCCTAGGGGTAAAATGGTCATTTAGCTTGGATTTCAATTTGAATATGTTTGGTATGATTGAAAAATGGGTTAGGCCAAGTTTCATTGAATTTGGATTTGGTTTGATATGATTTGGCTCATGTTGACCTATTTAGGTCAAAATGGATCAACTTGGGTCAAGTTGATCAATTGGTTAAATTGGGTCAAACCAAGGGCCAAGTCAAGTTTATATGACCATTTAAATATTTTGGCATCATTGGTTTGGTTCAATTTAATTTATATTTGAATTTGGTTCATTTGATTTCATTTAGGTCAAATGGGTCAACTAATTTGACCCATTTGACTTATTTGGGTTAGGCCATGGGTTGGTTTATATTTGGTTGATCATTTGAAATGGATTGGTATCTTTATTTCCAATCAATTTGGTTTATATTTGGATTTGGCTCAATTTGACTTTTTAGGACAAGTTGGGTTCATGGTCAATTGGGCTAGGTTGGGTCTAGTTGGCCAATTGGGGCTTTGGTCAAGTTCAACATGCAATTTGGAATGAACTTGATGCATTAGTTTCAATCAATTTGGCTAAGATCAAGTTTTGGCACATTTTGACTTTTTAGGTCAAGTTGGGTCAACTTGGGTCAAGTAGTGGCCAATTAGGTTAGGCTCAAATGATGACTTGGTCAAGTTCAAACATTGATCATGAATGAGTTTTCATCAATAGTTTCAATCAATTTGGCCTATGGTGGATTTTGGCTAGTTTAGATTTCATTTTGGCTAAGTGTTGACTTGGTCAACCCTTAGGTTTGACCCAATTTGAGTGATTGATCATCTCATGATGATTGTTGCTCACAATGTGAGGCTTAGTTGGGCTTAGTTCAATCCAATTTGGGTAGGATTAGAATTTTACTCAAAAGGGCACTTTAGGTCATTTTGGGTCAAGTGAGCCTAAGTAGGTTAAATGACTTGGTCAAAGCTTGATTCAAGTTTGATTGAACTCACATATGGACTTATGATTGAAATATAAATCCATTTGCAAGTGGTTTGAAGTCAAATGAGTTTTGATTCATTTGACAATTTCAAGTTCAAAAGGGTGAACATGAGTTTGACTTGGGATTTTTTGAATTTAGTTTTGGTTTGATGATTGGAGTTTATATATATATTTGGATTCATGATTGAAGGATTGATTGAATCATGAAGAAAATCAAGGGGTTTAACTTGATTTGAAATTTATTTGGCTAAGTTCAAGAGATTTTGACTTGAAAGGCTTAGGTTGGATTTTGGTTGAATTTGGATTTGAGCTTTGAATTTATTTTTGGATATTTGAATTTATATTTCATTTATATTTGTGAATATAAATGAGAATATAAATGGGTTATGAGAAAATTTCTTGAATTTGATTTAATTTGGATTTGATTTATGCTAAGTCATAAAGTGAGACTCAAAGTAACTTAGGAAAGATTTTTGATTTGGATTTGAATTTTGAATTTGGTTTGATTGATTTGAACTTATATTTTATTTATATATGTGAATATAAATGAGAATATAAATGGGTTGTAAAAAAAGTTTTTGAATTTGAATTGATTTAGATTTGACTTGAGCTAAGTCCATGAGATGGAATCAAAGGACTTAGGAAATATTTTTGGAGTTTGGAATCCAATCATGGGCTTCAATCATAAGTTTCAATTATTTGGAATTGATTCATGATTTGATCCATTGAATTGGTTCAAGGTTTGAGTTAGAGTTGGACTTGATATGAGTTTGGAGTTTTGACTTGGAAGAAGGAAGTAAGGATTTTAGTTCAAGCTATAGGGTAGGCAAAGTTTCCTAACACAGGCATGACCTAGTCCTATGGCTAACTCTTCTAAGTCTCTAGGGCTAGGTTGAGTGTTCACCTAATCAGTAGAAGTGTCTTAATACTAAGGATACTCTTAGTGTTTAAGAGAAGTCCTATGTCTAAGATGGAGAGGCTGAGAGCTTACCCTAAAAATGAGGTCAACATGTGTCTTTTGAAAAACCAAATTAAAATGAAATGTTTCCTTTATATCAAATTGCATGTTTTGGCTAAAGTAACAATATGAATAGCTATTACCACTACTAAATAGAAAATTATTTTCAAAACTTATAAATCAAACATTACAAATGAAAGGTATGCTACTTATAATTATTTATGAGCTTGCATGTGAGTATAATATAAGATGTGCATTATGTGATTTTCCTTCTCTTCTCTTTTAACATAGTTTTGAATAGAATTTGCAAAGTGTATAGTTCATTTGAAAAGAACTTGTATAAATCCATTCCTATTTCCTATGTTATCATTTTAGAAGTATCTTCACATTTGCACATGTAAATTAAACAACCAACAAATCAAACAAACATAAACTTTTTGCATGACTCTTTTTCATTCATTTCTTTTTTGTATATGCACATGTATTTAAGAAAAGTGGTATATTAGTCTGGACATCCCGGTTCGAGGCTTTAAGTAGCCCCAAGGTCTTATACCCCCCCGTGTAGAAAACAATGATGCCATACTCACTTATGTCTTTCATACATGTAAATGTGCATTTGAATAATGGATAAAAGAATCTCTCTTTTTTACTTAACAAAAACATGCATACATGAAACATTCCAAAATTTTCTTAAATAAACTCTCTTAGCATTCGTCATCAAGGTGTGCTAGTATTTCCATTAGCATGTATAAATATGCTTAGGATTCATCCATACGCATGTTACACATGTTGGAATGAAATAAAGTGTTGTGTGTTTTATGATAGCAATTCACTTTACTTAATCTTAAAATGCCTTTCTTTTTTAATAGGTTTGTTTAGGGAAAATATAAACTTAGGATTAATTAAAACACATAATAAAATATTCACTAAATAAAAATCATTAATGAATCTACTTTAGAAATTACTAAAGGTAGAGAGGAAAGAGAAGTCCTCATCTCTTTTTCTCCCTTTACAACACTTAGTAATTAATTGTAAGTTCACTCAAATCAAATCAAATCATGAAATAAAACTCCAAATCAACTAAACCACTTAAATGAAACCACCCTCTAAGTTGAACTCTTCATACTTAGAAAACTCTAACCTTAAAACTAGCTAAGACACACCACACCTTAAATGGCATACACATTAGCTAAGTCACCATTTCTAGTCCTATGTTAAGGCTGCATGATATTTGCTTTTATTTTATAATGTGATGGTTTATGGATGTTAGGGTGTATGTGTGTATTGAATGGTAGAGGCGATCTTAGTCTAATCATTATCTTTTATAGGGATTATGCTTAAGGGTTCTATAAAAATATAAATGCTTTTTTATTATGCGTTGCTTATACCCCAAGCATAATCCAAAATATGCCAGTGGACTTAGTTACCCATGTGTGTGTCAATTAAACATATACATTCTTGGGATTGTGTGGTTTGTTTAGCTAATCTCTATTTTGCAGGTTTTAATTAGATTTCTTTTTTCCTATTTTCATATAATTTTGTAATTAGGATTTGGAATGATTGTTATGAGGGATTTGGATGAACAATGGTCATAAGAGTATGTCTTATGTACCATGTGAAGCCTTTGGAGCAACAATTCCAATCAACCAAAAGAAGAAAGAAAGAAGAAAGAAAAAAGAAAAGAAGAATGAAGAATGAAGAATGAAGAAGAGAGAAGAATGAAGACCCTCCATAACATGAATTCCTTTTATTGTAATTAATTCATTTATAATTGTTGTATAAGGATAGAGCTCTACCCAATTTGTTTTGATTTGTGTGGTGGAGCCGACCATAAATGGCCTCTTATTCTTTTATGCTACCTTTATAAATTGTTTGATGTTTGTTTAGCTTGTGCATTAAGATGGCATATTTTTTCTAGTTTCTTCCTTGCTTTGATGTATGGTCTGAATGATGATTAGGCTCTTAGAAAAATAAATTTTCTATCCAACTAATCAATTCAAATTAAAAATAAATAACTCACAACCTCAACTAAAACCTAGGTTATAAAATAAGATAAAATATTTAGCAATCCCTTAGTTGAATGTTGTATGATTTCACATCATGCATAAAAAACATCTTGTCTCACTCTTATTATGGAGGGCTTCCACCTTTGCTAGAGAACTTGGCTTGACCTTTGAGAGCCATGGTGAAAACACGCCTCCTTTCTTATTGATTTTGGCCCATAATCCAATTTATCATGCATTAGGCATATGAATCCTAAAGCTTGTGTCAAATGAATTGTCCAAAAAATAAAAATAAAATATAAAAAAATTTGCATTAGATTTAAGTCATTAATCATGCCCTACATGATCTAGTCTCTTAGGGAGTGTGTTTAAGGACTTAGTCTCTTTCTAAATAAACAATAGTCTATCTTGCAAAACATATGACTTGCCTACATGTATTTAAAATCGTAGGAGGAGTTGGTTGTACCCAGTGGTTGTAAGTCCAACATGTGGTTTATCCGCTCTTGTGGAAGTAAACCAAATACCCATTTTCACCTTAGATTTTATTATGCTTTGGCCAATGTTCCATAGATTTAGGTTCAAAGGTTGCTACTTCCCTGCAAGTTATAAGCATAAATCTCCTCTTAGGCATTTCCATGATCTTGTGTCATGGAATTAGCCCTAGATTTCTAATAAAATTCAAATCAAATAAATAAATCACTTCAATTTCAAAATATAAAGCCCAACCACGGGATAGTTTGGGATGCTTACTAGGCTTCTAATATCATAAGCATCTTCATCTTCATTTAGCCGATAATAACTCCTCCTCTGATCAATCCCACTTGATCTTCTAAAAATAAACTAATTGATTGAGAGTCCTATCTTTGAAATCTTTGGAGACAACGATCATTTACCTTAATCAAGAGTATTATTAAGGAATCCCTTTTCTTAGGATATAATTAATTATGGGGCTTGCCTTTATAGGGAACTTAAGGTTTAAAATAAACCCCTGCTTTTCATGTAAAGTAGGGAAGAATCTCTACATTTTGAAGACCCATAGTCCTTAGGAGTCCTTATTAAGGTTATTAGGTTCATTTGTAGGAAGGTGACTTCTGTTTCTCGAGATAGTACATCATTCCTCAATGTTGTACCCGATCACCCTAATAAAAACATCTATAGATCTACGTGGTGTCCAACACAAGAAGTGTTTGAGAATATTTTTTTGGTTCTTCATTTATTTATTTTCTCCTTCAGAAGAATTTGATGAAGAATTTAAAAATTTTCACCACAAACTGCAACTTGGCGTTCTGGTCTATTGTGATTTTACTACCCACAGCTATCCTTAATGATGGGAGTTAGACTTCTAATGGTAGAACTGCTTTATACCCACAGGAGAATGGGGTGATTGAGTTGAAGTTCATGTGGTGTGATAAGCCCACAAGGCTTCAACTAACTACTCATGCCACGTCACTTGTTATCGTGCGCCTTTTAATATCTAGATGAGAGTTTTTATTGAAGGCTTCTAAGCCATTTTCTCTTGTAGTAGATTGTAGAATATCTCCATATGTGTCTCAGAAAAGTTGTTGATTTAAGTGCTCTTGAATGCATTATTATTGGATATAATTTGTCGAGGCACCCCAAACTATATATGATATGGTTCCTAAAAATTGGAGCACATGCTTTGATATGTGGGATTGCCTTCCTCTTTGAAAAGTAGTGACCTAGAATGAATGTGACCCTTAAAGAAGGAGGATCAGGACCACTATCGATACCCCAATACTCAAATTATTATGAGGCCAATGTAGGGTGTAGAATGTTGGATGGTTGGTGTAAGACCACACCATGTACGACATTGGTGGCATCTCAACTATGTACATGTAGTCTATGATCAAGGCCAATAGTATCTCTAATCTGATCTTGGCCTTCATCTTGAGCATTAATTGTTCTCTGCATAAACTTGAGTGTACCAGTCGCGATCCTACAGGCTTCATTTTTGTCCAAACAATGCAGCCACATGTGATCAAAGGACCGTCGATACAAGGTGTCATCTACAAGAGCATAAGAACGGGCTATCTACTTCACGATGTTAGTGACTTCTCTTGAGATATTTTTCCTATATAGATAATCCATGAATGGTTTCCTCCAATCCAACTCCTCAACCTTTTTTGGCAAGCCTCCCCTTAGAGAGAGTCTCGATGAGTTCAATGTCAACAAGGGATAAGACTTGTCTATTTTAGACTTATTGGTATGGACTCATGTTGACAGCCAACTCTTTGGCAAGTTTGGCTAATGCATATTTCTCTCTCCTTGAGGAATCTTATAAATAGTAACCTCTCGATTTGGGCCAACTCCATAGTGTACTTATGGTAATAATAGAGCTTAGGCTTGACCTTATAACCCTGATTTGGTTGATAATTGAGAATCCCCAAAGATGTCGATACTCAATGCAGTGTAATGGCTAACTCCGGCAATCATAGCCTTATATTGCTTCATTATTGGTGCATGCCTTTGATGATATGAAAATCTCATAATCCGTCAGAGTTAGAGAATTATTCCAACCTTTAACTTTCCAAAGAGTATATCATGGTTCTTCTCATTTTTTGAAAGGAAGCCAAAATACATATCCTAGTGGTGAATGCTAGTGTCCCCTAAGTTCATGATTTGTTCATCGGGGAGGTCATCACTAGGTAAAGAATCAGCAGGAAGTGGGTGTGCTACTAAGAAATCAGTATCCTTTCACCACATGGAGGGGTGTGAAAGTGGTGTCAACTGACAAAATCATGGACCAATGCACCAAATGCGGATAGCATCGGTGTCCTAAGATATTACTGGATTTGATCCTAGAGATCAGGTTCACCTTATGAGAAAGCATATAATGTCATAGCTTTTAGGATGTGAAGAATAAAGCTAGGCAGAGCTTTCAATAGGTGGATAGTTTGCCTCAACAGGGATTAGACGATGCCTAAGATAGTAGAGTGTATTCTCTTTCCATTCATTGCTAGTTTGGGCGACAAAGTGCCAGGAGTCATAATGCAGATATAATATCAATTTCCGATATAGGATTGCTAAGCTGGCTGCCATCGGTGTATTGATGTCTTTGAAGGCATGCTGATACTTGTCATCCCACTTGAACTTGGCATCCTTTTTGACAACTGCTAAAAAATGGTTGGCATCTTTCTGATAGGTTGAAATAAAGCATCTTAGATATGCCAACCGCCCTTGAAATGATCTCAGTTGAGTTAGACTTTTAGGGGGTGGCATTTCTAATATCGCATTGATCTTCTCCAAATCAATTTCTATTCCATGGTGTTGGACAATAAACCTAAGGAATTTTTCTAAAGCTACTTCGAATGAACACTTTTCATTTTAAGGTTAAATTATCTTAACCGTTCAAAAACTACTATTGACCTCACTTTTGGAGTGAGCTCTCAACTTCTCCATCGTAGACATAGGACTCCTCTAGACACTAAGAGTCCCTTAGTCTTAAGACACTTCTAATCATTAGGTGAACACTTAACTTAACTCTAGAGACTTAAAAGGTTTTATCATAGGATTAGGCTATACATTAGGGATTTAAGGCAACCCATTACCCTATAGATCAATTCCAACCCCATGTACACTCCTTCAAACCAATCCAAATCAAATCTCAAATCAATTCTAATTTAATTGATTTTCTCAAATCTTAAATCAATTCCAATCTCAAATTATTCAAAACCAAAATCAATTTCAAATCCAACTCCAATTCCAAATGATTGAAATCCATGATCAATTCCAAATCCAAAACCTTCCTAAGCCTTATGAATCACATCCACAAGCTTAGCCAAACCCTTCAAATCAACCCAAAGCCAAGTGATTTCTTTTTCACTTATTCCATCATTTATATTCACTATAAATGAAATTGGCATCCAAATCATCCAAATCAATTGAATATAAATCAAAACAAATCAAAACCCCTTTTCCAAACTTTTTGACCTACCATAGCCATATTCGCAATCAAATCACTCTAATTCACTTGATTCTCTCATGGATCATTTATATTCTTATTTATATTCACAAATATGAATGAAATATAAATGCAAATGACCAAAATCAAATCAATATAAATTCAAACTCAAATCCAAACCCAACTTACACCCTTTAAGCCAATTTATTGGGCTTAGCCAAATCATTCTCAAATCAATCCAAACACTTGGATTTTCTCTTTAAACAATCACTCCTTCAATCACATGCCTAAATATAAACACAAACTACAATCACCAAGCCAAAATCAAACTAACCCAAGTCAAACCCATGATTCATCCTTTTGACTTGATCAAATGAACCATAACCCATTTGACTCCAAACCACTTGCAATTGGATTTATATTTCCATCATAAGTCCATGTGAGTTCAACCAAACAAGCCTTGATCAAGCCAATTGACCCATTAGCCTTACTAGACCCAAAGTGACCTAAAGGACATTTTTGAGCCAAATTCTAATCCAACCCAAATTAGATTGAACTAAGCCCATCTAAACCTCACATTGATCAACAATCATCCTAGATTGATCAATCACTCAAAACCAAATCAAGCCTATCCTTTGAGTCAACATTTAGCACAAATGAAACCCAAACTATCCAAAATCCATCATATGCCAAATTGATTGAAACCATTGATCTAAACAAATCCAAAAATAATGATTGAACATGAGTCATCAATTGAGCCAAACCATGCCTAATTGGCCACTTGACCTAAGTTGACCCAAATTGATCTTGGAAGCCCAAATGGGTCAAATATTGATCTAAGCCAAATTGATTGTAACCAATGGGTCAAATTCATTCCAAATCATTTGTTGAACTTGACCAAAGCTTGACCAATTGAATTCCAAATTGATGAACTGACTTGACAAAGGTCAAATCAACTTGAAATCAAACCAAATAAAATTGATTGAAACCAAAGCTTGCAATACATTTCAAATTATCAACCAAGCCTAAACCAACCCATGACCTAACCCAATTGGGTCAAACAGGTCAAATTGGTCAACTTGACCCATTTGACCTAAATGAACCTAAATGAACCAAAACCAAATCTAAGCCAAACTGAACCAAACAAATGATACCCATAGGCTCCAAATGATCATTTGAAATTGACCTAACCCATGGTTTGACCCAATTTGACTAATTGGACAACCTAACTCAATTTTACCCAACCTACCCTAAATGGGTCAAATTGAACCAAATCAAATCAAATGAACTCCAAATCATTTGAAATTTCACCCAACCCATTTTCAAATCATTTCAAATCTACCCAAATCAAACTCATAGCCAAATGACCACTTTGTCCTTAGGTCATGTTGACCTCACTTTTGGAATGAGCTCTCAACCTCCTCCTTTTAGTCTTAGGACTCTTCTAGACACTAAGAATTCCTTAGTCCTAAGATACTTCTAGTGATTAGGTGAATACTTAACCTAAGCCTAGAAACTTAGAAGGGTTAATCATAGGATTAGGCCATGCCTTAGGACTTAAGGAAATCACCTATCATATACCATAAACCCAATCTAGATACACTTTCTTAAATCAAACCCAGATTCAAATCTCAAATCAAACCTCAAATTCAAATCCAAATTCAAATCCATATCCCAAATTTGTCTCCAAATGATTGAAACCCAAAATAAAATTCAAATCCTAAGACCCTTCCTAAGCCATGTGAACCACCTTCATAAGCTTAGCCAAAACTCCCATTAAATCAATATAAATTCAACTAATTTCTTTATAAATCAATTTTTCCTTCATTTATATTCACAAATATGAATGAAATTCAAATTGAAATGACCAAAACTATATCCAAAATTAAATCCCAACTCAATCTAAGCCCTTTCAGCCAATTCTTTGCACTTAGCCAAATTCTATCCAGATCAAGTCAAACCCAATGGATTTTCTCTTGAATTAATCATTCATTCAAGTATCTACCCAAATATAAATGAAACCTACAGTCATTAACTCAAATCGAAGTCAACCCAACTCAAACCCAACCTAGCCCTTTTGACTTGAAAATTTAAATGAGTCAAAATCCCTTAGACTCTAAATTGATTGCCATTGAATTTATATTTCAATCCATGGATTATATATAAGTTCAACTAAACTCAAATCAAACCAAAACCAAACCAATTGACCCACTTAGGTCCACTTGACCCAAAGTGACCTAAAGGACCAATTTGAGCTAACTTCTAATCCAACCCAAATTGTATTGAACTAAGCTCACCAAAATCTTCACCATAATTTTTGATCATCCGTGATGATCAATTGCAATCAATTGGTCAAAGTCAACTTAGTCATTTAATCAAGTCAAACCATGAACCAAAACTAGCCAAAACTCATCACATCAAATTGATTGAAATCAATGATTTGAATTAACCCAAAATTAATACTTTAATATGACTTTAAATTAAGCCAAACCAATCAAATGGTCATTGACTAAGGACCAAATTAGGTCAAATCATGAAATTGATCAAATTAGTTTATTAAATTATTGAATTAAATTAATAAAATCTTTGACCAATTATTTAAAACAAATTGGCTATTGGTCAAATTGGTCAATTGATTTCATTTGACCCATTTGATTCCACATGAGCCAAAATCAATTATAAGCAAAATTAAATCAAATTGATCATACCAAAACACTTCAAATCATCATTTGAACCTAACGTAAGCCTTGGTTTGACCCAATTTGACCAATCGGTCAACCAATATGACCCATGACCCAAATTGAGCCAAATCCCGGCGAAGCCATGACTTGGGTGATCAAACTCAACTCAAACCCATTTGGGATCACTTAAAATCAACCAACATAATTAAATCCTCATGGGTCCTCCCTCACATATTCCACCCAACTTCATTTAATTATCCCATCATCCATTCAACTCCCCATCCATGGCATTGATGGAGCTAATCATATGGCAACAAGAGAGGACTTTGGAGCAAAAATCCAAAGTCCTCAATCAATCCATCATCCATCCCAACCACTCCAAGCAAAATGACAACACTTTGAAGCCAAAAATATAAAAAAGAGGATTTTTGGCCACTATTAAAGGAGGGGGAAATGAGGCTTCATGCCTCTTCCTCCTACCACTATTCAGGCCCCAAGAGCTCTCTAAAATAACCAATAACCATTTTCTCATCTCTCTTAGGCTAGAAACACCAAAACTTGGTTAATTTTGGTGAGAAAATGGCAAGCATCAAAAGATACATCATTCTGAAGTCAAGACGAAGGCTACACTCATTCTAAAGCTTCCTTTTGCATTTAGGAGCTCACTCGGATCTTCAACGCCACCGGAAACCATCCTCGGTGATGTAATCTTCAAAAACTCATAGCTGGCCCTAAGATTTCTTATTTTTTTATGATAATTTTTTTAATTTTAGGAATTTCCCTTAGATAAACATTGCATTTTTATTTTATTTGATCCCATATAGTAGAATTTAAATGAGAATATAAATGGGAGTTTGAATTGATTTGAATTGATTTGAAGAATATAAATGAGAATATAAATGGGTTGTAAGAAAATTTCCCTTAAGAGGGAATCAAAGGGACTTAAGAATATAAATGAGAATATAAATGGGTTGTAAGAAAATTTCATGAGTTTGAATTGATTTGATTTGAGCTAAGTCCATGAGAGGGAAATAAAGGACTTAAGAAATATTTTGAACTTGGAATTTCAATCATGGGCTTCACTCATAAGTTTTCAATCATTAGTTTCAATCATGTGGCATCAATCGTGAAATTGATTTGAGTTTGGAGAAAATCAATTAAGTTGGAATTGATTTGAATTTGGAGAAAATCAATTAAGTCGATTGATTTGGGTTTGACTTGAAGGGAGGAAGTGAGGAATGTGGTTCAAGCTATAGGGTAGGCAAACTTTTTTAACACCCCTAAGGCATGACTTATTCTTATGGCTAACTCTTCTAAGTCTTTAGGGCTAGGTTGAGTGTCCACTTAATCACTAGATGTGTCTTAAGACTAAGGAACTCTTAAAGTCTAAGAGAAGTCCTATGTCTAAGATGGAGGGGTTGAGAGCTCATTATAAAAATGAGGTCAATAAAGGGCACCCAATAGGTGTGGTGTGACTAACAAGGTACACCGCACGTATTGGTGTTGATCAAAATGATCAACAACATCGAACAATCATAAGCACTAACAGAAATGATATACTCTAAACCCAAGGTGTAGAAAGAATCTAGAGCTTAGTGCAATGTGACTCTACTTATGTCAAAGACATAAGAGAGAAGGAGGAATTCACTAGGGATAGAGTATGTGAACCTTCCACTAGGGAAGCAGGTTCAAGTCATCCATAAAAAGATGAGCGATTTGATTTGATTTGAGTCTCATTGGGGAGAAATTTGATTTGTTTAATTAGGTTCTGCTGGGCAAGAGGGTTGAATTTGTTTCAATTTGTTGTGTTTATTTTGTGTTTATTTTGACTCCACTTGGGATAGAAAAGTGAACTCTCCACTAAGGAGGCAAGTTCAAGTCATCCACAAGGGAGGGGTTATGAAATCTGCCGATGGATTAAAACTTTGGATCTGCTAGGGAACTAAAAATATTTGCATCTCACTGAGGAGAAGTAAAAGATTTTAATTTGGATTGATTGATTATTTTGTTTTATTTGTTTCAAATTTTTACTTTTGGGTTTTAAAATGGACCCTGTTGGTTTACGATGGATCATACTAAGTAGGAGCCACAGAGGCCTAGACCTAACTCAGATTAACCAATCCAAAGGGACAGTCTACTAAACACATAGCAGGACTAGCCAACCAAAGGAATGCCTTTTGGTGTGCAATAGTTGTACTAGGAAGAAAGCATAGTAAACTTACATCCTCCAAAGTAGGGACCAGTTGCTGGGGTAATCTATTGGCAAGGTAATAGATTGAACCCAATCTAGGGCTGACTATTGAGTGAATGTTAGGGGACTTAAATCAGCTTAAAGATAGTCAAGATTAATTTCATTTTTTAGATTTTTTTATGGGTCCCATCAATTTGCGATGGACTGCACTGAGTAGGGACCATGGTGGCCTAGACCTAACTCAGACTTACCAATCCAAAGGGAGTAGTCTATTACAAGGTAGGTATATCCAAGGGGATGCCTTTCATTTTTGATGGTCAAGTCTTAAGAAGAAAGCAGACTCACATTTTCTAGAAACAAGAAACCACTTGGGTGATCGATTGCTTTGGGCAACAAATGAACCCTCAGGTACTATTGAGTGAATGTCATTTGGGGACTTAGATAAACTCAAAGATAGTCAAAGATTAATTATTTTTAGATTTATTTATTTTGATGGATTACGTTGGTTTCTGATGGATCACACTAAGAATGCTTATATCACCTAGACTTATCTCGATTTACTCAAAGGGAGTAACTTCGGCCGATGGGTGAACTATCGACCAAAGGAGTGCCTTTGATTTGCAATGATCAATTTAATGGAAGAAATCTCGGACTCACATCTTCCACTACAAAACAACTAGGGTGATAAGTTGCTTTGGGCAATAAATCGAACTGGCTGGTGGTTTACAGATCATGTTAGAAAATCATAGTGTTACACTTCCAAATAGGGATGACTGTCGGGGTAACCAGCTTGTGGAAAAATTGATTGAGCCCGACCTAAGGGTGACTATGGAGTGAGTGCTGACCCAGGCATTTATCTTGACTTAGGTAGTCAAGCAAATTCTATATGGAGTTTTGCTCACTTACTAAAGATGTGCTTGGGAAAAGGGGCCCTTTGGGGCTTGAATTTCTAATCCAGAATTTATTTATTTATTTTATTTATTTATTTTAGTGTGGACCCTCTTGGTTTGAGGGATCAAACTAAAAAGGAGCTTATATCAGCCTAGCCTATCTCAGATTTATTGAACCAATGGAGAATCTGCTCATCCGCTGAATAAATTCTCCAACCATAAGGGTGGCTACTAGGAAAGGGGGACTATTTAATCCAAAAGTAACCCAGGTAGTGTCTAAGTGGGGTCACAAAGGATGTGATCTAAATAGAATGCCCACAGGAGATGGGGCTACTAAAAGCTTAATCCAACACCCCGGAGAAGATGACATGGCTAGTCATATATCAAATAGGTATTTGGTGTCCAACTCAAGGAGAAAGCATAGGGTCTCACATCTACAAAGAGTGGTGTACTCATCGGGTGAGTTCTTTGTCACAGATATCAACCAACCTAAGGTGCTCATTAGTTTGCAACAATCGGGAAGAAAGCTTGAGGACATCCTCCTATGTGAGCGATTCTTTGGGATAGTCGTCTTGGTTGACAGTGTCATCGACCTAGGGTGACTCTTGAGTGAACTGCGGGAGACTTATATCAACTCAAATGTAGTCAAGAGGAAAGGAGCCTCTGGTAGACTTATCCTAAATCTCAAATATACTCAACCTAGTTAGTGCATGATGGTTAGTTCAAGAAGAAAGCATGAGGGCTCACATCTTCTTAAACAAATTCAATATGAGGTAGATTATTAACTGAGCAGTGAAGCCTAACAAACTAATAAGGCACTCATTGGTTTGCAATGGTCAAGTTAGGAAGAAATTGTTGGGACTCACATCCTCAAACAAATGACCATTTGGGGTGACATGAAGCATGTAGACTAGGCGACTAATGAGTGAGTGTCATAGGGGACTTGCTCCCACATCAAAGTAGCCCGAGACAAAATACATGTTTATTTTTGTGCATGTGTTAAAAAGAATAGGATGTCGCTTGGGTTCTCTCACACCTAACTTAAACAGGCTTGGGAATTTTGAAGAAGTGGTGCCACGGATGGAAACTGAGAATTCCCACTAAGAAAGGATGTCGCTCGGGTTCTCTTATGGCTAACATAGTTGTCCTAATCGAAATAAGATGCCTCTTGGGTTCTCTCACACCTATTCTAATAGCTCCAAAAAATTATGTGTCTATCGTGTTTTGAAAAAGTGATAGGATGCCACTGTGAGACTCTTACACCTACCCTAGACACATCATGGCGGATTCGCAAGACAAGGAAATAATGCTTCAAAAGAAGAGAAGATTTTGATGAAATGGAATCAGATTTTTGTTGATCGATAGAATTATTTCAAACATAATTTTTATGGGCAATATTTCTTCAAATAGAGCCCATTAATTGGAAGCATCAAGTGTTCCCCTTTACAATCAATAAGCTAATAAGATCCTCCTTAGTAGGCCTTCTCTATGACATAGGGGCCTTCCCAAGTGGGTTCAAACTTGCCTCCCATCTTTTCGGGCAACAATTGGTCTCCTTAGGACTAACACAAGTTCTCCTACTTGGAGAGACTTAGGTCGAGCCAGCTTGTTGTGAGCTTGAATCATTTTAGCCTTGTACAACTTGAGGTTCTGGCACGCTCGTAGGCGACTCTCCTCCAAATCTTTGAGCTCTTCTAACTGCAACTTTGCATTCAGATATTTAGTGATCTTGCTACCCAATGATATCCTTAGTGATGGGAGTTGAACTTCTAGAGGCTTGGACCCTCACTAAGAAAAATGGGGGGTGAGTTGGGTTTGGTATGTGGTGGCCCCCAAGGCTTCAATAACCGCTCATTCCACTATCATTTATTATCATCAAGAGTCTTCTTTAGTATTTGGATGAGAGTTTTGTTGAATGCTTCTACTAATCCATTTGCTCTAGAGTAGTAGATGGTGGGTATCTCCAATCTCGTGTCTTCTAGTTGTTGATCTTGGTGCTTTTGAATGCAATACCATTATCAAATATAATTCATCAAGGCACCCTGAACCTATATACGATATGGTTCCTGAAAAACTACAGCACATGTTGAGTTGTGACCTCTCTGAGTGGGATTGCCTCCACTCACTTGGAAAAATAGTTGGTGGCAGCTAAGATGAATCGATGACCCTTGGAAGAAGGAGGATCAATCGACCCTGTCGGAACACTTAAATGGCCATGAAGCTAATGTAGGGTGGAGAATGTTGGGTGGTGGTGGAGGCCACATCGTCTGACATTGGCATCTCCATGTTACATCGAAGGCCGGTATCCTAGTCTCTTGATCTTTTATCTTCGGACCAAATTGATGTGCTCCACATAAACCTGAATGCAACTCAATTACAATGCCACAGACTTTGTGTTTATCTGAACAATGTAACCATATTTGGTCAAAGGACCAGTGGTACAGGGTGCCATCAACGAGAGCATAGGAGGGAGCTCTCTATTTCACCTAATGGGCTTGTGACTTTTCTTAAGGTAGTTTGATGGTATTCAAATAGTCTATGAATGGTTTCTCCAATCCAACTCCTCGTCCTTTTGGCAACGGCAACCACCCCTTCAAGAGAAAGTCTCTCAATGGGTTGAACATCAATAAGGGATAAGACTTGTCTATTTTAGACCCTTATTGGAATGGACTCATCCTCCGGACATGCCAATTTTTTGGCAAGTTTGGCCAAAGCATCTGCTATTATGTTCTTTACTCGAGGGGAGATGGTGACTTGATTTGGCCAACAGCTTCATGGTATTCTCGCAGTAATGATGAAGCTTCAGCTTGAGAACTTTGTAGGACCCGATAATCTGGTTGATGACCAACTGAGAATCCCTAAAGATGTTGATGCTCTTGACACTGATTATGATAACTAACTCTAGACGGCAATCAAAGCCTCATCTTCATTATTGCGGGGGTTAAAAGATAGTATCAAAATCTTATGACATTGTGGTCTAGAATAGGAGAACTATTCTTACCCCTGCCTTTCCTAGAATAGTAGATCATGGTGCTTCCCCTTTATGAAAAGAAGCTGCACAATCAAAATACCTCTCCCATCGATGGTTGTCAACCTCCCCTAAGTTCATGATTTGTTCATCAGGGAGATCGTCACTAAATGGAGAATTAGCAGGAAGTGGGTGTGCTACTAAGAAATCTACTAGTGCTTATCCTTTTTCTATACGGAGGGGTACGAATGTGATATCATACTATGAGAGAATCATGGATCATCGTGTCAAACATTCAGATAGCATTGCCCATGACATGAGATACTGCAGTGGATTGATTCTAGAAATCAAGTTCACCTTATGAGAAAGTATATAGTGTCGTAGCTTTTAGGATGCAACGATCAAAGGTAGGCAATGTTTCTTAATAGGTGGTAGTTAAACTTTTAGCAATGTCGATGATGGATGAGGTAGTAAAGAGCACTCCTTCCTTCAGTCATTAGTTTGGGCCAAAGAGCCGAGAGTCATCCAATGATGTAGAGGATTAGTGGCCTACGGGATAGGTCTGGCGGTTTCACCAAATATGCTTGATATCTTGAGGCATCGACACTTGTCATCCAACTTAAACTCGGCATCTGTTTTGATAAGTGTTGAGAATGGCTTACATTTCTCTGATAGGTTTGAGATAAAGCATCTCAGATACACCAACAATCTTTAGAAAGATCTGAATTGAGTTAAACTTTTAGAAGGTGGCATTTCTAAGATAGCTTTGATCTTTTTAGGATCTATCTCTATTCCCCGGTGTCGTATAAGAAACTTAAGGAATTTCCCTGAAGCTACTTTGAATGCACACTTCGGGGGATTCATTTTGAGGTTATATTATATTAACCGTTCAAAAATACTCTCAAGTCAAATAGATGGTCTTCCTTTTCTATACTTTCGACTATTAGATCATCAACATAGCACTCAACCTGATGATGGATGAGTTCATTAAAGACCTGAGTCATGGCCTATTGGTATGTAGCAACAATATTTTTAAGGTTGAAAGGAATTACCTTATAACAAAAGATTCTGATCGGGGTTCGAAAAATGGTGTTTCTTTCATCTTCAGGAGACATCTTGATTTGGTTGTAGCGGATGACCCATCCATGAAAGAGAACCGCATGAGATGAAGTGATGTCCACTATTAATTCTAGTATAGGAAGAAAACTCATCCTTAGGACATGCCCTCTTTAAGTCCCTAGAATCGGATATGCGAATTTGGCCATTCTTCTTCTTAACTGGTATGATACTAGCTAATCAGGTAGGGTATTTTTCTTCCCTGATGAAACCAGCATCGATCAGTTTCTTGACTTGATTGACCTGTTGTTCGATATTTAATCGCGTCATCTAGGAGCTTGCTTGATAGGGTTAGCGGATCTATTGCTAGCTTGTGGTGCTATGTCTTTTCTTGAACTATTGGGAAGTTCAAAGATACCAATCAAAAGCTATACCTAAGCTCTTGAGAGCGATAGTAAAGTATCACGCCAGCGTTACAACAACTAGCTCTGAAATGTGTGATGTCCTGCCTTGAGTTTTCACTGTCATCAAAACTCTTGAATGAAGGTGGCACGAAACCCTTAGGATATTGGATTGCATCAAATTCCTCCAAGTAGGGTCTACCCTTTGGAACTGATGATCCTCTTTGGACTTGAGCCAACGCTTCCTTCACCTACTGCTCAACCATGGACTTGATGTCTTTTCTTGTATGAAGGTACAATCCATTACCTTCCTATACATGCTGGTGCTACCTTGCTCTACTAGAGGTATGGTCTTCGCTAGGTCCAAGAGATGCACCAACTCTGGCTAATTAGTTTCAGCTATGGTAGGATGAACTGTCGGGGCTTGATTATGTAATGCTAAGATTGCTGCTAATAGATATTTGAGCCTCTTCTCCATCCTGTCTATCTTTTCATCCTTCTTCTTTATTTGTGTTAGGAAGTGTTGGGTCAAGTGGGATGTGTCTTCCTACTCAGCCTCAGCACCTTCCATAGCCTAATGCTCTCTAAGGAGGGATCTTCTGGTATCTACCATGCAAACCCTATTGAGATCATCTTCATTGGGATCAAAGTTAATCTTCTCCTCATCAGACCAATCATATCCTAGGATTTCTTTATTTTCCATAAGATAATATGCTACTATGTCCTCTAGAGAACGATCCATCCAAATTGGCACAAATGATTTCAGCTGACCGATGGTGGGATCAACATCGTGTAATGTGAGGCACCGAACCTCCCCTGCTACTGGAGAATCAACCCTGTGAGGGTTGTACTCGCTGGAATATATACACTCCTGACTATCACTAACTCTGTATGGAATGACACTCTTAGGAGGCTCTATCATAATGAGTGTAACTGGGTTGTCATCTTCTCCCTCTACAATTATTGCAACCATCTCTATGTCCTGCTATACTGGTGGTGTTGGTGAAGGGATGACCACTATACTTTAGGGTCGCCATTCCTTTCGCACCACAACTAGGGCAGAAGGTCGAGCAGGAGAGCTCGACCTTGCCACAGTAGTCGGTGTAAATGGAATAGGATCCCTTGGCTATAGTCAGATGACCAACGGGGTCCTCTTCTCCCTATATGTGGCCTTCATGGCCTTCGGTGAAATTGGAGATGCTAAAACATGAACAGGTGATGGTGGGCGGGGAGTAGATTGATGTGGTGGAGACACCACCGACTCTCTCAGACAAGAGCCCTCCTCTTGTGATGGGTAGTCCTCATAAGTAGAAGTGTGATCGATCTCACGGTAGCGGATGAAAAATCAATGAGTCACGAGGACTTGACCAAACCTCCAACTCTGGTAGTGATATGTGAGCCTCTATGGCCTCTATGGCCCTCTCCCAGGGATAATAGATCTCAAGTCAAATTGAGCCCGGGACTCAAATCATGTAAGAATCTTGGCATGGAGGCCAGAGGCCTTAGGGGTTGAAATAGAATCATTCATGGAGGTGAAGTAGGGATCCTCCTAGCATCCTCTCTGTCAGACCCTATTAACCTAATTTTTAGAATGAGCTCTCAACACCTCCATCTTAGACATAGGATTCCTCTTAGACTTTAAGAGTTTCTTAGTCTTAAGACACATCTAGTGATTAGGTGGACACTCAACCTAGCCCTAGAAGACTTAGAAGGGATAGCCATAGGAATAGGTTATGCCTTATGGGTGTTAGGAAACCTGCCTACCCTTAGCTTGAACAACTCCTCACCTTCCTTCCTTCAAGTCAAACTCCAAATCAATTCTATTTGATTTTCTCCAAACTCAAATCAACTCCATATGATTGAAATCCATGATTAAAATCTATGATTGAACCCATGATCAAAATCCATCAAAATTCCTAAGTCCTTAATCCTCTCTTAAGGACTTAGCCAAAATCATGATCAAAATAAAATCAAATCTTTGAGATTTTCTCATGATTCATTTATATTTTCATTTACATTCATATATATAAATGAAATATAAATTCAAACCAATCAATATAAATCCAAAATTCAAAATCAATTCATTAAAATTTTCTTAAATCCTTTCAATTCCCTTTAATGGATTTAACCTAAATCATGATCAAACCTATTCACACTCATGGGATTTTCTCATGATTCATTTATATTCTCATTTATATTCTCATATATAAATGAAATATAAATACAAACTCATCAAATCAAACCCAAAAATTAAATCCCAATTTAAAATTTTCCTTAAATCCTTTAAATCTCCTTTAATGGATTTAATCCAAAATCTTGATCAAACCTATTCAAACTCATGGAATCTTCTCAAAATTCATTTATATTCTCATTTATATTCACATATATAAATGAAATATAAATATAAATCAATCAAATCAAATCCAAAAAATTAAATTCCAATTTAAAAATTTCCTTAAATCCTTTAAATTTCCTCTAATGGATTTAACCCAAATCTTGATCAAACCATTTCAAATTCATGGGATTTTATCATAACTCATTTATAATCTCTTTTATATTCACATACATAAATGAAATATAAATATAAATCAATCAAATTAAATCCAAAAATTAAATTCCAATTTAAAAATTTCCTTAAATCCTTTAAATTCCCTTTTAATGGTTTAGCCTAAATCATGATTAAACCACTTGAAATCCTTGAAATTTTCTCATGATCCATTTATACTCTCATTTTATATTCACATATATAAATGAAATATAAATTCAAACAATCAAAACCAATTCCAAAATCAAATCAATCTAGTCAAAATCCAATCTAAGCCTCAAAATCTTGAACTTAGCCAAATCAATTTCAAATCAAGCCAAACTCTTGATTTTCTCTCATGATTCAATCAACCCTACAATCATGAACTCATATATAAATCTAAACTTTAATCAAACAATAAAAACCTGAGTCAAAAATCAAAGCAAAATCCCTTTCATATTCTTCCTTTGAATATGAAATTGCCAAAACCCTTTTGACTTCAAATCACTTATAAATGGATTTATATTTCAATCATAAGTCCATAAACAAGTTCAATCAACTTCAAATCAAGCTTTGACCAAGCCATTTGACCCATGTAGACTCACTTGACCCAAAGTGACCTAAAGTACCCTTATGAGCCAACTTTTGATCCTAACCAAATTGGATTGAACCAAACTCATATATCCTCCTCATCATGATCAACAATCATCATGGGATGATCAATCAATCATATTGGGTTAAACCAAGTCAAACCTAAGGGTTGACCAAGTCAACACTTATCCCAGAGTGAAACCTAACATAGCCAAATTCCACCATAGGACAAATTGATTGAAGCCATTGATCTAAGTTCACTCATGACTTATGTTTGAACTTGATCAAGCCAACATTTGAGCCTAACCTAGCAATTGGCACTTGACTAAGTTGACCCATTTTGACCTAAAGGGTCAAAATGTGTCAAAACTTGATCTAAGCCAAATTGATAAAACCAATGGGTCAAGTTCATTCCAAAATCACTTGTTGAACTTGACCAAAGCCTCAATTGGCCAACTAGACCCAACCAAAATGGCCTGACCTTAGACCCAACATGACCTAAAGGGGTCATGTTGAGCCAAAATTGAACTTAACCAAAATTGATTGGATACCAATCCATATGACTAACCTAACCTAAACCTACCCCTTGACCTACCTCAAATAGGTCAAATGGGTCAAATAGGTCAACTTGACCCATTTGACCTAAATGAAGTCATATGAGCCAAATTCAAAACTATACCAAATTGAATCAAACCAAAGCCACCAAAATATTTCAAATGGTCATATGAACTTGACCCAACCCTTGGTTTGACCCAATTTGACCTATTAGTCAACTTGACCCAAGTTGACCCATTTTGACCTAAATGGGTCAACATGAGCCAAACCATATCAAATGAATTCCAAATCTAATGAAACTTGGCCAAACCTAGTTTCTCCACATACCCAACATGTCCAAACTAAAAAAATAGCAAAATAACCATCTTGCCCCTAAGCCATAGAATAAATTTTGGCCTAATCCATGGGTAATTTGGTCATACCCTCTTCACATTCACTTGAGGCTTTCCTAAAAGCCCAAGGGGACTTAGTGATGAGTGGTGCACCTAACCTAATGGGTTTGGCTCAGCCCATTAGGTCCCTAGACCAAACCTGACCCTATGGGTCAAAATGCAAATTTCAAACTCCCTCTCAAGCTCAAATTCAAGCACATGGGAGGTTGGCAATCCACTCCTTGGATCAAACTGACCATGTTCACACTTCTAACTAATCAAAGAACCCTCAGCCTATGATCAATTGGATCAAAATGGCATGTCCATTATCGGTCAGCTAATCCTTCAAGGGGGAGATATACTCCCCCTAAACAAACTTAGATGGATCATTCCTGAATTCAATTAAGTCCTAGTAAGACTTAGGAGTCATCAGAGAGTGATAGCAAGCATCCTAGAGCTCTTGCCAATTCCCCATTCTCGATTTTCAAAGAGTGAAAATAGTGGAGCTCAATCCATTAGCCAACTTCTTCCACTTGCAATTCCTTTTGCAAGCACACTTAGGAGACCAAGTCAATCTCACCTAAGTTCATTCCCAATTTCTAAAGGCAAGGGAGGATTGAATTGGATTAAAGCTGAGCTCAAGAATAGGAGGAGGTGACCCATAGGAAGATCCACTCCATCTCAAGTGCTCAAAACATCAGCAAGGCTTCATCTCAACCAGACGAAGCTTATCTAAGTGAATCAAGCGCTGGTGATCACCTCTGGTGAGGTATGGGATTTTTTGACCATTAAACTCAATGTGGTGTAGAGCTTAGTGAAAGAAATTTTCACCCCATCAATTTTTAACTATTGGATTTGTCGCTCTTTGTCCTTAGATGGTGTGGGTTGAGTTTGATTGGAATCCATGCTAGATCGAGCTTGGATCTTCCCCCTGATCATGGACGGTTCCTGTTGATCAAGGGACAGAACTTGGGAGATCTTAGCCGTCCATCTGCAGATTTTAGATGGACGACTGAGATAATTTAGCACGTTAGAAATTCTTTTTATCCATTTTAAAATGCATGGAGATCCCTAGTCATCCAATCTTTGATGGATGACGAGATCAAAGCGCGCCACCGCCGCCCACCGTTTGGGATGTGATGTTTAAGTGACCCCCTCACGGCTTGATGCGTGTAAGCCAAGGATTACTTAGGATTAAGTTAAAATGCTTAGTTAATTTCTAATTAATACAGGAATATTCCAAAATTCATAACTCCTTATAGAAAATTCAGAAAAATGTGAAACAAAATTCTATGGAAAGAAAATTAAATATAGAATAATTTAAAATTAATTTTGATGAGTTTTGAATTATTCTTTTCTCTTAATTTGGGTTTTATTAGAAAGTTTATTTTGCTACTTACTTTTTAATTAAGCCCCTGATTAATCCCAAGTTACTTGGGTACATTTTAGGGATGACTTCTACCTCCCTAATTTTCTTGGGATTTATTGAAGGCTTGATTAGAAGAATTGCATATGGTTTCCTTAATTACCCTCCTTATGTAATTAAGTATAATTATGGTATGATTAGTGATTTTAACCATGATTAGGTTTATTAAGGTTAGATCCAGTAGGGAGGTTTATGAAATTTTTTGAGGCATTATCCCTAAGCTATTCCCTAAACCCCCTTTTCTATCCTTAATCTCCTTTTAATTAAGGGTTAATTCATTAATTATCCCCTTAATCAATTTCCAAAAATTCTAAAAAGTTCCAGAACTTAGTTAATCTACTATGGATAGATTCTTAAGTGTTTAATAGCCTAAGTTCAGTTAAGGAAATCAAAACCCAATTCATATGTGTGAAAGGGTGTTTTGAAATTACTTAAGCTAAACCCCTTAGCTTAATTAACTTTTAATTGTGAGCCAAATTACATTAAGCCTTTTCCTTATTAGGTACATTGAAAATTTAAATTCTTTGTAGGTTTTATGTCATCTCATTGGCTCATAATTATTTGGTTAATTCTTCTAAGGTGGGGTAGGTAAGGGTTAATTAAGTTGCTTAATTCATACATTAACCTAATCAATGCTTAAAAATGGATCTAATTACCTAAAAATTAAACAAAAATATCAAACACATGTGGGAATCAGTTAGGAATAGCAAACTCATCTCACCTTTTTAAAATTAAATCAAACTTCAAACCAAACAAAAATTACTTTGAATTCACTTTGATTTATTTTAAACTTTCTTATTCTATAAGAATGTGTTTAGGATTTAAGTGAGTTTGTTTACATGCTTTCATTACTTTGAATCTTTCCCCAACATGTTAAATTTGTATGCCATGTGATTTCATGCATTCATATTTTTCAAATTCAAATTTAAAAATGAAATTATTTACTTTATGTCAAATTTGCATGTGTTGGCTAAAGTAGAAATATGGATGGCTATTATCACTACTAAATCCAAATTATTTTCAAAACATATAAATAAAATACCAAATCTGAAAGTGTGCTACTTATACTTTAAATATGAGTTTGCATGTTGAAGATTATAAAGGTATGCTTAGCATAGGTTTCCTTTCTTTCTTATATTGGTATAGTTTTGAATAGGAATTTGGTGAGATATATGGTTCATTTGAAAAGGACCTAATACTCACCTATTTTCATATCATATTCATCTATATGCTATGACATAAGAAGGGTTACCTACACATGCATACATAAATTGCATAAACAAAATGAATCCATTAATGCAACTTTTGCATTCTTCTTTTCCATTTCATTTCTTTTATACACATGTTTATATTTAAGGAAAGTGATATATTAGTCAATTTGGATTTATAAATCTAAGATAGGACTAGGCTGATATTATCCTCTTTTTAGTAGATCCATCACACACCGACAGGATCCATCTAAAATGAAATATATTTTGACTATTTTTGAGTCAATATGAGTCCATAGCAGCATTCGCTTAATAATCTCCTTAGGTTGGGTTTGATTTGTTATGCTACTAGCATCATGGTTCATTTGGAGGATATAAGTCTACAAGCTTTCTTCCTGGCTTGACCATTATACACTAAAAGGAAATCTTTAGGTTGGTTAGTCCTACCTAATGGTTTGACTATTTTATTTAATCTAAGATAAATGATATATCCCTTCTTAGAATCCATGAAAGAGTCCATTTTTATTAAATCCACCATCCTTCCTTAGTGGAGTCTAAATTAAATCCATCCACTCTTATCCCTAGTGGATGCTTCCCTGAAATAAACTAAAGAAATCCATAAGTTAAATCCACCTTATCCCTAGTGGATCCAAGTTCTTATCTTCAATGAATGTACCCTTAAAATCAAATCAAATTTCTCCCCAATGAGGCCTGAATCGTATCCTCTCCCCAATGGATTGTCACTAAGCGAAGAGTTAGCAGGAAGTTGGTGTGCTGCTTAGAAATCCACTAGTGCCTATCCTTTCACATCATGGAGGGGTACAAATGTAATATCAAACTGCGAGTGAATCATGGACTAATGTGCCAAACGTCTGGATAATGTTGGCCATGTCTGAGATGCTGCAGTGGATTGATTCTTGAAATCAAGTTTATCTTATAAGAAAACATATAGTGTCGTAGCTTTTTGGATGCAAATATTAAAGCTAGACAATGTTTTTCAATAGGTGGGTAGTTTGCTATAGTAGGGATCAGACAATGGTTGAGGTAGTAGAGAGCGTTCTCCTTCCCTTCATCATTGGTTTAAGCTAATAAAGCTCCAAGGGAGTCATCCAAAGAAATGAGAATAAGTGGCTTGCGGGACGTGCTAAGTGGCCTTCACCAAATATTGTTTGATGTCTTCAAAAGCATGCTGACACTGATCATCCCACTTAAACTTAGCATCCTTTTTAATAAGTTATGAAAATAGCTTGCATCTCCCCGATAGATATGAGATAAAGTGCCTTAGATATGCCAACCACCCTTAGAACAATCTTGGGTTAATTTTATGGGGTGGCATTTCTAAGATAGCTTTGATCTTTGTCTATTCTTCCTCGGTATGTGATAATAAACCCAAGGAACTTCCGTGAAGCTACTTCAAATGAACACTTTAGAGGATTCATTTTGAGGTTAAATTATCTTAACCATTTGAAAACTACTCTCAAGTTAAAGAGATGGTCTTTATTTTTCTTGCTTTTGACTACTAGATCATCAACATAACATTCAACTTGATGATGAATGAGTTCATTGAAGATCTGAGTCATGGCTATGGTATGTAGCACGATTTTTAAGGCATGACCTTATAATATATATTTTAATGGGTTTGAAAAAGTAGTGTTTCTTTCATCCTTCCTTCTTGATTTGGTGTATGATGATCCATAAAGGAGAATACTACATGAGATGAGGCGATCTCCACCATTAACTCTGGTATAGGATGTGGAAATTCATCTTGAGGACATACCTTATTTAAGTTCCTGAAATCAATGCATATGCAAATTTGGCCATTCTTTTTCTTAATTGGCATGACACTGGCTAATCAAGTAGGGTATTTTTTTTTCCTGATGAAACCAAAGATCGATCATTGACTTAAATGCCCATTGTTCGATTTCTAATTGCATGCATCTAGGAGCTTGTTTGATAGGGTTACTAGGTTCATTACTAGTTTGTGGACTACATAGAGATAATCCCGCATCTCTTCATAGCTCCATGCAAAGCTATCCTTAAACTCAGTCAATAGACTAACTAAGTCATTGGTTTATTCTTCATTCAGTAAAGAACTAATGCATGTAGGGTGTGGATCTTCTTCTATCCCGAGGTTGATTTATTTGAGCTTATCGATGATTGAATGGATTTATTCTTCAAATTATGGAGGTACATCTTTGATTTGGAGATCATCAGGATCATTTGAAGTTTTTGAACTCACTTCCTCATAAGAGTTAGTGTGGTTTGAGAAGATCCTATTAGACTCCAGATGATTGTTGAAAACTAAGCAGTAATCATCATCATCGACCCACCCAGCATCAATCCCAGTCTGGTGAAGTGCATGCTCCTTTGTTGTTCCATATTTCAAAATACTTAATTTGTGCTTAGACCATGTATAGGAATCAAACCTTTCTTTGCAAGATTATGAACCCAAGCAAAATCAATCAAAAGGTAATTCCATTAAATATTTATATGAATTATCCTCAAGTTACGCCTTTAGACTTGAGGATGATGATCCCAACTCAAATCTTTCTAAGCCATTTGACCCACTTAGCTCACTTGATCAAAAGTGACCTAAAAAATCTTATGAGCCAAATTCTAATCCTAACCAAATTGGATTGAATCAAACTCATCTATGCCTCTCATCATGATCATCAATCATCATAGAATGATCAATCAATCAAATTGGGTCAAATCAAGTCAAACCTAAGGGTTGACCAAGTCAACACTTAGCAATGAAACCTAATATAGCCAAAATCCACCATAGGCTAAATTGATTGAAACCAATGATCTAAGTTCATTCATGAACTATGTTTGAAATTAAGTAAACATTTTCTTTATATGTTGACCCAACTTGACCTAAAAAGTTAAAATATGCCAAAACTTGATCTAAGCCAAATTGATTGAAACCAATGGGTCAAGTTCATTCCAAATTAGTTATTGAACTTGACCAAAGCCTAAATCCAACTAGACCTAACCCAGCAATGAATTGACCAACTTGACCTAAATGGGTCATGTTTGAGCCAAATTCAAACTTAACCAAAATTGATTGGAAACAAAGATACCAATCCACTCCATATGACTAACCAAACCTAAACCTACCCTTAGCTAGCTAAAAAAGGTCAAATGGATCAAATAGGTCAACTTGACCCATTTGACCTAAATGAAGGCATATGAGCCAAATTCAAAACTAAACCAAATTGAACCAAACTAAAGCAATCAAAATATTTCAAATGGTCATATGAACTTGACCCAACCCTTGGTTTGATCCAATTTGACCAATTGGTCAACTTGACCCAAGTTAACCCATTTTGACCTAAATGGGTCAACATGAGCCAAACCATATCAAAGAATTCCAAATCTCATGAAACTTGGCCAAATCTATTTTCTCCACATATGGTTAAACAAAATAAGGAATCATCACAATTTTGTACTAAATGAACAAGTTTAGGGCTCAGTGCTTCAGTACAATAAAATCAGTGTCTTAGCGCCATTAAGCTAAAAGATTTAAGTTCAAAACCCAAGAATGTAGTGCTTTGGAGCTACATGGGAAGTGATGTGATGTTACATATATGACTTGGAATTAATGTTAGAGAGATCAACTCGATTCTTAAGGAATAATTTTCTTAGAGTGTAGCATCGCAGAATACCATGACACTATCGATGAGTATCAAAGTTTAATTTTCTCGAGAACGCACCTTGGTAGTAGAACATAAGTACCTTGCATTATGGAATGCATTCCTATGGTTCAAGATTCCCAAAAACTCAGCCTCGCGATGCTGAAACTGTAACACCTTGGCGTTGTATCATTAACACCTAAGATTTAATACTTTTAAGGGAAATTTGAAATTTCTGTGACATAATGCCTTAGCAATGTTAGATTTAAAGATTTTTGGTGCATTAGCACCTTTCTCCCTTACCCAAGATCCAAGATCAATGGAGGGTAGATTTTATTTCACATTGGAATGAACTTTGAAATAAAATTTTCATTGTAACCTAAGAGGGAGCACAGCAGCACTAGCTCTACATCACTTTAGTGCTACAATAATGACTTTTACCCAAGAGCTTAGCACTATGGAACCTCAGTGCTATAGGGTGGAGCATCAAAGACATTAAAACATGAGAGCTTATTTCCTTGGCACCGCACAACAAGAACTCTATTTTTTGATCCAGATTCTTGGAGAATTTAATAATTTTTATGAAAATTTGATAGTGTAACACTTTAGCAATACTAGATTTTATAATATTTTATTGCAAGAAGCACTCTTCTCCCTTATTCCAAATTGATGATCAATGGAGGGAGGATTTTCATCTTGTGCTAGAACCAAGTTCAACTATGGAGGTCTTCTAGACTAAAAATTCTTGAGATTATCCCATTTAAAATATTTTTTTAACAAAACTGAATTTTTCTCCCTTACTCTAGATCTGAGATTGATGGTGAGAGGACTTTTATTTTGTACTGAATTATGATTGATGATGGAAAAACTTTAAATCTTCTTTGGGGTGAAAGAAATTTCAGAAAAGAACTTTTTACCTGAAGTTTAAAATGGTCGCACTTTGCTTTTTCCACATGCAAGAAGAACAAGCCCTTGTACAATGACAAGAAGAGAGAATAAGGTGTTTGAGAGTACTTCAAAGAGAGAAAAGGAGTTCAGAAGTAGTTGTAAGGACTCTAAAATCTGAACAGTTGAAAGGGGAAAGGATAAAGAAAGGGTAGTGGGAAGTTTCCCCACTTTTATAGATATTTTTGGGTAACAATTCTCACCTCTTAGGCATTTTTTCATTCTATAACCATCCCCCCATTCCTTCCTGGGTAGTTATTGCAGTTGGGGTGGGAAGGGTTAGTTTTCTTTCTTTTAAAATTAAAGGTTATCACGACAACACCTAGGTATTGGGATTAAAGTGTCACGATGTTGTACTATTTAAGTAAATTGATAGGGGTGGTTTACATTTGTAGATTATACAAGATGGTGATAGCACCTAGGTGTTGTGACTATAGTATCACGGTGCCTCAAGTCAAAATGTTTCTTTTTTTTAGATGCTAAGAAAATTGCTCCCTAATGAACTTGTCATGTCAATTGGACATGATGCATTTATTATGTTCTTATTTATTTATTGATGATTATATACAGGAATATAATAAGAAGAGAAAAAATATAGTCTTTTAAAATCTCTAATTACTTTCATATATCACTATAAAGAGTGACATAAAAGAGGTTTTAGTTACAAATAATTAGCTGAATTTCTCTAATATAAGCAAAGCTTTATGACCTACTAATAGTATATTGCTCTCTTGAGCTTCATGAAGATGCTAAAGGCGCTTCATGGTCATAGACTAATGAGAAAAGAATCTACTCAAGTTCAGTCACCTCAGACTTTGTAAGTGAGGAATCTTATTCTTTAGCTGTGATAGCCTATTTAACCATAGATATGCTCTCTATTAGATACTTTCTCCTCACCTATATCTCTTTCAATTTATTAGACAAGTCAAGGAGTTCAATTTGCACCTTAGAAAGCCCTTACAAGTAGGATCTCAGTGCTCTAAGACTATATTGGAGATCATGGTGAACTAGGGAGACTTGATGAAAAGTTGTGTTGAATGAGGTATCTACAGTAGTAATTATATCCGACATGATCTCCTGATAAGTAGTGCATAGTGAGAATAATCCAAACTTGACATCTCTGCATAAGGGTTCCCAAAATTGTAGGTCTCTTTCTTCAAGACTCAAGATGGCAGCACAATCTAAAAATGAATTTGCCTCCACATAGAAGCTAGAAAGTTTAGGCAAGACTTCCAGATCAATGCTTAGAAGTAGGTGAGGTAATGCCGTCACTATATGACATAGGATTTTGAAGAACCATAGTATAGCGGATCTGAAGGACTGGGGCATATCCTGGAGATGAAGCATGAGATCTCCAGACCAGATAATTACCTCTAAGCTATATAACATGAATTGGGAATAGGATGACTATCTGTATAGGAGTCAAAATTTGAGGAATCATCTTGGGTGGCACTCACTATCACCCAAGTTGAATCTGATAAAAGTGACTCATGGCTAGTTATTAAGTGCTAGATTTTTCTATATGTGGGTCTTCTTTAATATGCATATGATTGTTCCGATAAGTTAAGTAGACACTAGGGAAGCCATGCTAGTATCTATCGATAATACCAAGGTGACATCACTCTTTATCTATCATGTTGGTAGCTCAACAGCTACTAATGGAAGGATAATATAAGTAAAATCATCTATCCTTACTACTCCCATATCAGAACTAGATCATAAATGATTGTGCATATCTCTATCATCTTTTTTCTAAATGGTTGAAGCCTCTCATCATGACTTCCTATTGCTACCTCACTTTATCTAATGACCTCTTAGGAACATAAGTCACATATTTGGGGGAATGCAAATATGATGCTAGTCTATCTTTCCCCAATCTTTGATTGTATATATGAGAGTCTAGTTTGAAGATGAAAGAGAGGGTATGGTAGATCCATAGTAACCATAGGTGACTAACTTCTGTGTTAGTCCCCTATCTAGATATACATAAACCAAAATCCCCTAGTAAGAAAGCCCATGTTGTAGAAGCTACTAAATGAACAGACAATGGGAGTGTCCCCAGGGAATGAGTATCTATTATATCTAATATCTATGGTAGATTGTATATGGGTGTAGCTTAAGTGAAGCCATACTTCCTAGACACTCTGTTGGGATTATATCCCTCCAAATTCATGAACTCATGACATTGATAACAAAGCCAAGTAGGTCTCAACCCAATAAGGTATTCTGCTATGCATCTGTATCATAGATTTGATAATAGTAACTGTGAATCTCTATCCCAAGCTCTGAGCATTCAAGCTATGAAAGGATGATTTATGCATGATTTGAAAGTGATTCTTCATGCATGCTAAAGTAAACATGAAATTTTAGATATGATTCTTGTTTAAGGCGAATGTATCCATGGTCAATTGTATAATTAGAGGAATCACTATTATCTGATGTAAGGTGGCATCTCAGAATAATTGAAAGCTTTTGATATATGTGCATGAATCTATCCATGTAAAGGTGGAGCATCTATATCATAGCATCAGTCGGCCATAATGCTCACTGCCTAATCCATGGTATAGATAGGCTAATGATGTAGGTGCTAGTGTTATCTATTAACCTCATTTTCAGATGAAGTTAACATTTCTTCCAAAGGCATTCATTAGGACTCCTAATCCTAAATTAGAAGCCTTTTTAAAAAGTACATAGGTCATCACACTTAGTGATTTAGTGCACTTTCCTTGGATTAGTCTAACTTATTGGGTTTAGTTAGATTCAATCCAAATCTTCAACCTAAATGTACACCACTCTAAATGTAAAATTAATTAAGCTTAGGTTAAGGTTTAATTGGGGAACTAAACCTAAATACCTTAATTAAGCTTATTACCATATAAACCTAAAGAATTTAAAATTAAACCCAAGACAAATCCAAATCAACTGAAATCAAAAACATAAAATCATGACATAAAATTAAATGAATACAAATCCAATCCAAAGGTAAAAGGTTGGTCAACCCTTTTACATGGGTTTGACTTATGTAGGTCTCACCAAGTTAAAGGACAACCCACCAAAATTTGACCAAATAAAATAATTCCAAATGATTGGAATGATAATATGAGCATACTTAAACATGAATTTGAAAGAATATAAGTCCAATGTGATCTTGATTAGACTAATTAAGTTATTTAACCTAAAAAACCTAAATGGGTCTTATTAGACTTAAACCTGAATTAAATTCAAATAAACACAAATTAAAAATCTAAATTCATTTGAATATGAATTTTGACTATAAACCAACCCATTATTGTGTCTACATTGACCAATTTGGTCATTTGACCAAAATTAACCCAAACTTAACCCATTAAGCCTAATTTGGGTCAAATGGGTTCCAAATGAAATAAAATTTGGATTGTTTGATCAAATGCTTTTCAAATTACTTGGATTAACCTAATAGAAACTTAAACACATTATGATTATGCCAAATAATTTATTTGATTTAATTAAAAAGTAACCTAAACTCAATTACCTTAAATGGGTTAAACCTAAAAAAATAAATGCTAAAACTCTTGAAATCCTTGAAAACTTTTTATCAAAAGGTTCATTAATGATTTAATGGACATATATTAAGCATCAAACCAAGGCTAATCAATTAAATAAGGTGACCTAACTTAAACTAATGTAAGAAATAGTTAAATGTCTTAATACAAAAGATGTCAATTCCATCTCCTTCTAATTCACTTAATATGTTATTAAATCATTGACTAGTTAATGATAGTTTCTAGCCAAAACTAAATCATTTAAGCATCTTTCATATAAATCCAAAGTAAGGAATTTTATGACAAGTCCAAGGGATGAAAAGCCAAATTCCATTTGCATAACCCGATTCCATCTCCACCTCTTCATTCTAGATAGGTGAAAGATGGCTGAGAAGCATGGCAACTAACTCCCAAAGGTTGTAATTAGCTCAACCAATTGTGGTGTTTTATTTTGGATGTTGGGTGAACACCATGTAGATCTTGGGGGGTACTTATTGAAGTGATCGGGTATGATATTGAGGCATGATATACAATCTCTAAAGATAGAAGCATCACCCTACAAAGGACCTAATCACCTAATAGGGACTCCTAAGGCATGATGGGTGTTCATATGTACTAGAGATCTTTCCCTACTTTACATGGAAAAGTAAAGCAGAGTTTATTTTATGCTGGGTTCTTTAATTCCCTATGGAAGCAAGTCTCCATAGTTAATTACAACCTAAGAAATGGGACTTTTTAAGAATAGTCTTGATTAAAGTAGTCAATCATTTATCTTCAAAGATTTCAATATTAGGCTATCAATAAATTAGTTATTTTTGAAAAATCAAGTGGGAATGTTCAATTTGGAAAGAATTATTTTTGGATTCTAAAGGAAGAAGAGTAGGGAACATTCATGATACTAGGAAGCCTAGTTAGCACTCCAATCTATCATATGGTGAGGCTTTATTTGTTTGAAAGAGATAGTTTGTTTAATTTGAGTTACATTTTACTAGAATACTAGGGTTTACCATCCATCAACACATGATTATGGAAATCCTAAGAAGTAATGATTTATACTCATAGTCTAAAGGAAACAAGCAACCTCAGATCCTAAATCTAAAGAGCTTTAGCACAAGATAGAAGCATGACCAAAATCTAAGTGGAAAGATGACATAAGAGTCTACCTCTACGAGAAAGGATAAACTCATCCGACTCTTCTGGACATACAACTGCCTGGAGTGGTTGCCATCTAACACCTCTTACAATTTAAACCCATGTAGGCCGGTCTTATGGAATTACAAGATGGCTAGGCTTATTATTTAATTTGGAAAGAGACTAGAGTCCTAAAAACACTCTCTAAGAGACTAGATCATGATTGGCCTGAGTATATAACTTAGTCTAAATGCAAAATTTTACAAATTTTATATCATTTTTTACACAATATTTTAGATAAAGGCTTGAGATTTTTTATGTCTAAATGCATGATGAAATTTAGTTATTGGCCAAATCAGAGAGAGAGGGGGGATCTCCATAATGAGGGGGTGCTCTCATAGGTCAAGCATTCCCTAAAGTGCAAGAATGGAGGCCCTCATTATTTCAAGAGTAAAATAATGTGGTATGCATATTGTTAGACATTCAACATTTAGGTAAGAGGTTGTTTAATCTTTTAGTTATCTTGATTATATCATAAGCTTCTGAATGAGGTTGGAAGTTATTTTAAAATTTAGTTATGAGTTATTAATGGGTTAGAAAATTTAATTTCATCCTAAAAGTCATCTGCATCTAGGCCACGCATTCAAACATCAAGCTTAAGAAACTATGAAGAAGATGCAATTTTTATTGCACTATCTAAACATAACATTCAATCATTCATGTATAAATTCAGTAAAAGAATAAAAGGTCGATGCGACCGGATACCACTGTACACCACGGAAAAGATAAAATTGGATAGCCGTGCTCTACCCTTATACAGCTTGGACTACAAAAGAATAATTACAATTGAAATTAAATTAGATGCTATGAGGGTTTTCATTCTTTGCTTTTCTTCATTCTCCTTCTTTTGATTTGATTATGCTCCAAGGCTTCATAGGGCCTCCCAAAACTATGCTTTCTAGCCACTGCTCATCCTAAACCCCATATCATAAATCCTAATTCTTATTGTAAAATTATATATATGGAAAAATAAAATATAATTATAGTTTCAAAATAGATGTTAGCTAAACATACATACATCCTAAGCATGTCTATTTTGTAATTTAGACTTAGCAATCTACATATGGGCAACCAAGCCCAACTATCCTAATCATGGATTATGCTTAGGGGCATAAGAAACCTACAAATAGAAGAGTGTTTATTTATGTTAGCAACCCCATTAGCATAATCCCCTGCATAAAGTAACATTAGACTAACAATGGCCTAACATCCAGTCCACGAACCATAATCCTAACATTAAATCTAAAATAATACATCATAAAATAAAACACAACATCATTACATACACTATCCTAACCTAAAGCTAGAAGTGATGAGTTGGCATTCTAATGTGTGTGTGTTTAGGCTTAGTGTAGTATTTCTTATCTAGACATTGGAATTTCAATTACCTAAGGTTTGGAATTATTTAAGTAAAACATGAGGGATTATTTTATCTTAAGTTACTTAGAGAATTGGTGGATTTTAATTTGTATTTTTGTTTTATTTCATTTGATATTTACTTAGATACTAAGTGTTGTAAAGAAAAAAAAACTTAACCTCTTTCGTCCCTACCTTAAGTTACTTTCTAATGCTTAACCTCTTTTAGTGAATGATTTATTAGGTGTTTTATTAATTCTATGTTTGGGATAATCTTAAAGAATCATATTCAACATAAAAGGCATCTTAAGACTATTGTAGTTGAACTACCATCACACAACACATGTTATACCATTCCTTTTCTTCACCCATAACATGCATATGAATTTAAACATAGAATACCTATACATACAATGTATTTTTGGCACACATAGATGATTATGAATGCATGTATTTTGGTAGAAAAGTGAGATTTCATTTCTTAGCTAAGTACGCACACACATCTATAAAAGTTTTAAGCAAGTACATATCATTGTTTAAACTAGGGAAGTGAGACAATTAATGACTTCCGTGGGGCTACTTAAAGCTAGTATTCTAAAGATGTCCAGACTATATAGTTTCTATTCTTAAATACAAATGAATGACTACACAACCATGAGAATAAAAATTATGTGAAAGGTTTTTATTTTAGTGAATCATTTACACATGTAAAGTAAAGTCCTATCCAAATTCTAGTACAAGTACACATAGGAATGAAATTAAATAAGTATGTGCCTTTGTTAACTAGGGAAGTGAGATAATCAATGACCTCCGTGAGGCTACTTAAAACCTCATATTATCACGATGATCAGACTATTTACTTATTATTGTTCAAACATATGTAAACCCATACATGAATTATAAAGATAAATCAATGCTTTAACATGCTTAAGCTATAAACACATGCAAATCATATGAAAGTATTCATAACTAATATCACTCTAACTTTTCATTATTAGGTTATAATTATGAAATTTATTAGTGATAATAGCCACACATATAATAGGATTAAGCCAACACATGCAACTTACACATAAATAAATTTTTTTGATTCTTCTATTTTTGAAAACTTGAATGCATGATATCACATGGCATACAACATTTACAATGATTAAAATAAATAATTAAACATAGTCACATAATACATTCAATTAATTCCTAGGGATAATCAAGTTAAATAAAACTATTTAAGGAAAACCAAAGCTTCTTATGAAATTTGATTTTGTATTTTTAGTTATTGAACTCAAAAAGGGGAAATTATTTACTATTTTTACCCCATCCCATGTGAGTGGTTTAATATGTTTAAAGAGAAATAATTAAGTGGATTTTTATAAATTAATTAAGCTGGAATCATTAAGCAACTCATTTACTTTTCCCTTTCCTATGCTTCTTTAATTTGATTGATCATCTAATTATGAGCTTCCAATGATTATGTGAATGGAAAATTAAAATTACAATGCACTTAATGATCTAATGCAATTAAGCTTATAATTAAGTGTTAATCAAATTAAAGAATCTAATTAAGTACTTATATGATTTTCCCACACTCATGGGTTAATCATAATTTCTTTAAGGGTCTTTATGTTGTTGAATGCATAAAGAGGAACCCATGAATTGAATGTTAATTATCTCAAGTAGTAATCATTTCAATTTGATTTGATTTCATTATTAATTGCTTAATTAACTTTCTTAATTAAATTATGAATTAATTACCTCCTTAATGAGATTTAGGAAAGAAATTAGGATAAAGGTCCTATTCACTCCACTACCTTATTTCACTATTAATCAATGATTAATCAGGTTTAAATAGTTAATTTTTACTATTTAGAATTTTAAATTATTATTAAATCACTTAAAGAGGGTAATTAAGGTTTGAATTTTAAATTCCCTCAATTACCTAGCCAATAATTCTCAAGAAAATTATGGGAGGTAGATGAAATCCCATTAAACCAACATTTCAAATTTGAGATCAATTGACCAAGTAATTAGGGCTTAATTTAGCTAATTAAGAAAAATTCAAATCCTAATTAAGCTCTAAACACTGTTTAAACCATAGGCAAATTATTTTTTATTAAAATATACTCTATTTACCCTTTCCAAAATGAATTTATTTGTATTTTTCTAATATTTCTACAATTAGTTATGAATTTTTGAAGTTTAGGATTATTAAATGACCTTTTTAATCATAATTAATCTGTAATCCGGTCAGCGCCACGTGGGAGCTGATGTGGTAGCTCTTTCCACATGGTGCCGCAGAGTTGGCTAGTTAAATCATCTAACATGGCATGTTAAGTCAGCACCGTAGACGTGCTCTCATCCTTGCCATCCTATCTTAGATCAGACGATGGAAATGAATCCTATGGATCTAATAACATTAAATCAAATAGTCTAATTAGTTTAATCACCGCCATCCATTCCAATCACACAGAACGGATGATGGATGATCCTTCATCCCTCGAGCATTTGAAGATGGATACTCCACCCTCCTCCACTCAATCCAAGTTCGTTAGAGCTTGTGAAGTGTCGGGATTGACTCCAAAAGCTTCAAGAAAGAGATATAAGGGGATTCCATGGTAGAAATCACATGAAATGATAAAAACAATCACAAAAGACCAATACTTTAAGGGATTTCTACGATTTGCTAGAAAAATACCTCGTCGAAGCTCAAGACTGATGGTCCAACGACAACGACAGTTTCATTTTGAAGAGATAAAGCCCTATTGAGAAGCTCATGACTTGTCTCCCCACCTGTGATTCTGTGAACCAAGCACCACTAAAATTATCATCGGATTTGGTCTAGAAGTGATCTCCAATGCTTAAATTGATAGGGAATCAATTTGTTTCACCTTGCTAGAGATTAAAGCTTAGATTGATAGTGAAGTTAATTTGGATTTTTTAGAGTTTAGATGGAGTTGGATGGAGTGGACACTCAATTTTGCTCGAGTTCAATCTCACTGGCAATGAGAGGCTCAAGGGAACTCAGGAAGGCTCTAGGGAAGCTCGTCTCGACTCATTGAAGCTCTGTATGTGTTTGAAATGAGATGGGAGCTATATACTCTCCTCCTTTATTGATCGAACGGTTTGGTTGGGTTCAACTTTTGGCAGGTGTCCAGCCGACGCAAATGGTTGGGGACAGTAGGGAGGTGCTTAGGTGGTATGCCTTGAATGGCTGAAGGTGATGAGTGGGTTGGCAGTCGCTGAGGTGGAGTGTACCACCTCCTCTGAGTGCTCCAATAGGGAAATTTGAGTTAGTTCACTTCCACTTGGCTCATGGCTGACCCAATCACCCTGAGAGCTAGTGGTCCTCATGTCCCATTTTAGCTTAGGGTGGTCGCTGGGGGGAGGAGAGTGGGTTTGACCATCCAAATAGGAATTTTGTCCCAATTAGAAGGGTTAAACCAATGGGTTTTAGGCAACTTTGGGTTTGAAATGGATTGTATTTGATTTGGGCTAACCCATGGTGACCCAAGGATAGGTCATGCCAAGTTTGGTTGGGTTTGGGCTTGGTTTGAATGGGGTTGGCTCAATTTGACCCATGTGGGTCAAGTTGGGCCAAGTTGAGTCAGGTTGACCAATAAGTCAAAATGGATCAAACAATGGGTTGAGTAAAGTTAAATGATGATTTGGGATGTTTAGGTTAAATTGGTTTGATTTGATTTGGAGTAGATTTGAAATTGGCTTATATGGGTTCATATCGGTCAAATGTGCTAAGTTGACCAATTTGGTCAAATTGGCCAAATGGCCTTGAGATATGGGTTGGTTTGGATTCAATAGATGATTTGAAGATGATTGTAGGTGTTGATTTCAATTCATTTATATTCTGGAATGATTTAGATCAATTTGACTATTTAGGTCAATTTAGGTTAAATGAGTCAATTAGGTTGACTTGGTCAAATTTGGTTCAATCAAGGGTTTGATCATGTTTAATAATCAATTCATGATTGTTTGGAAGCATTGGTTTTAATCAATTTGGATTGGATTGGGTTTGACGGCCAAATTCAACTTGGGTCAAGAGATCAATTAGGCTTGGTTTGGCTTGATTAATGGTTGAACCATATTCAAGGATAAATTTATGATTGGTAGGAATCATTAGTTTCAATTGATTTGAATTAGAATGAGATTTGGTTCATTTTGGTTCATATAGGCTAATTGAATCAACTTAGGTCAAGTGATCAAATTAGCTTGGTTTGACCCGATTGATTGCAATTGGACAATCAAGGGTTATCAACAATCATTGTAGAAATGATTTGGTTCAACCAAATTTGGATTGGATTGGAGTTTGAATCAAATGGGTCCTTTAGGTCAGCTTGGGTCAAGTGGACCAAATGGATCAATTTGAGTTTGATTAGGTTGAATTGGGTTGAATTGAGTTTGATAATTGATTTAGGATTGATTGATGGCTTTGAATGCAATTGATTTGGATTTAATTCAATTTTAGCTCATGTAGACCCTTTAGGTCAAATGGGCAAGCTTAGGTTAATTAGATCGATATGGTTTGATTAGCTTGATTGTAGGTTTTGGAAGAGTTTGAAATGGAGATTTTAATGGTTGAAGTGCTTTTGAGAAAATCAATTGGGTTTAGTTTAATTAATGGAACTTTGGGCTTAGTCCATAGGATTGGATCATGGGATTAAGATGAGTTTGACTTTAAGTCATTTTGGCTTGGAGCTTGGATATGAAATTAAATCCATTTAGGTTTGATTGTATGGATTGGAAGTTGGGTTTGCATGAGTGGATAGGCATAGGTCATGGGTTAGACCATAGGATAAATAGGTTCCTTTGGTTCTAAGGCATGGCCTAAACTATGGCACACCTTCCTAAGTCTTTAGGCTTGGATTTAGTGTTCACCTAATCACTAGAAGTGTTTTATGAATAAGGATATTTTAATGTCTAGAGACTCCTAAGTCTAAGATAGGAGGATGAATCCTCACTCCAAAAGTGAGGTCAACACCAACCAAAGGGAAGGGAAAACACAAGCTAAAAATGCACAGCCAAGAGGGGATACACACATAGAGCATTTCCCAAGTGCAAGAGACCTTTCCATCATCATCCTGACCTTGCATAAAGTTGAAATGAACTTTCCCCCACTTCCTTCATAGCTGGGAGTCCAGAGAATGTCTAACGCCCTGAAATTCAAATTGAGGTTGGTCTACAGAGCAAACTAGAGGGAGTCAATCCAATTCCTTTGGCACATGAGCTTCCCACACCATTCTATAGTTATTGGAGTCAACCCACCATCAAAGATCATTAAGACCGAGTGCATACCTATTAATGACCTCCTTAATTTTAGCCATAGGTTTTAAAGAGAATTTGATCTCGTGAGATCAAACTGCATGATCCCTTTTCATTCATTGATGGATTTACAATCAAAATCATGTGATTTCAATGGTCTGATGGCCAAAAATCATGTAAAAATGATGGACAGCTTTTGGTCTTTATCATCGATGTTGGACACATACTCTCAGCCATCCATTCCTTTCAAAAGGAACGGACGGCTGAGATCTAGCACAATCTTTAACTAAATACAATAAGGGAAACCATGGCTTGAATACGCCATCCGAATCGATGGTCCATAATCAAACTATGTGTGTCCTCTTATATATGGATCCACATCAAATCTTGCATGGCAATGATGCGTACGCATCCATGTGGATTCAACGCGCCAAAAATAGAATAACCAAGTTTTACTTAATTAAAAATTAAATAAAAATATAGGAAACTTCAATAAATCATAAGAAAATAAATTTGAATTCAAAAAAAATAAAAACTTGGACTCTATGGATTCCTCTTGATGTTAAAATTCACAAATTATTTTTGGATATTTTGTCATTAAGTTAGGTTTGAATGAAACAATTCAAACATTAATTACTCTCAAACCAATGATCCAATCAAAATGAAACTTTGGGGGATTAAAATTGATGTCAAGACATACATCATGTAAATTTTTTATAATTATAAATTTTAAACCCTAAACTTTAATTTTCATGAAATTAATTATTAATAAATTAAAAAAATGATGGAAATTGATAAAAATGATTTTAAACATCTTAATATACTCTAATGACCATAAATAAACTATTAAAACTCATAAGAACATAATAATTTATAAAACAGCTTAATTAGGTCATTAATTGAATTTATTAATTCAATTAATCAACCTGGACTTAAATAAAACATAATAAGTCAACTATTGCACCAAAAATTATGAATGAACCCTCTATGGATGTATATTCTAGAGGGGTTTCAAGGAAAAGGAAAACCCTTAAATAAATTTCATTAAACTAAGCCTAATTTAAGTTTTAGTAAAATAATTAAAATCTAAAGTACTCTTTAATCACTTGTCTGATCAAAGTGAAACTTTAGGGAAGCTAAATAGGCAAGGAACCCCACTTTACATAAATATTATAGATTCATTTCACCTCTAGATTGGGAGTATTTGAATTTCCAATCCTCTAGGTCAATTTAGAAGAAATATTAAATCAAAAAATTTATTGAAATTATAAAATTCATAATACAAAATTAAAACATTATAACTAATATTAAAACATTGAAATAAAATATATAAGTCTTTAAATCATAATAATTTTATTTTATAAATTGAAATATTAAAAGAACAATAAATTATAGAATTATTGCTTCTTGCAAGTGCTGAAAAGTCCTTTAGCATAGTTCATAGGATAGGTGGGCTTGGCAAGCAACTAATGTTAAGCCCACATGTTTGAAAAATATAACTATTGTGTGATGTTTATATTTTTTGACATTTATTTTGCACAGCTTAGGATTTATTTTTGAATTTAAAAATGTAAATTTGAGGTTATAATTAGGATAGATCTATGGGGTATAAGATTAGTAGGAGCAAATCCTACCAAGAGATGGTCTACAGGTCCCCTATGATGCCCAAGGAAGGTCCCAAAAGAAGGAGACAACCCAGGAAAGAAGGCCCATAGAATTAGACTTGTAGATCTAGGCTATAAGGCGAGCTTGGCGCCCAATTTTTTTTTCTTAGGGTGTATAGCGATGCACCACATTGGCTTTGTTTTATAAATTTAAATTAACTTGATTTATTTTTTGGTGCAATAGAATCAATGTGTTTTCTAGGTTTCTTTTTTTGTTGTGCTTTTCATGATGAATGCGTGAGCTCATAGCAAAACTAAATTTTCTACCCAATTAAATTTAACATAAAAATAATAAAATTCAAAATGGAATATAAATAAATCCCTAAGGAATAACTTAAAATTAATTAGAAACTAATTAGCTCATGAAAATCATGCAATCATATTACTCTAATCCTTGAATTGGATAATTTCTCCCATTGCACATAAGGAGAATCTGCCCTATGAGGATGACCACCTTATTGGGGAAGCCTACCTTCTATTATTGATTTGACCCCTAACTTTCTTCTAATTGCATACCATGTCATGGCTTAAAATGATTATTGATTTAAAATTTATTTAAATCTAAAAAATGTGCCTTAGTTAGATGCATTTCATACCCCACATTATCTTAAGGATTAGGGAGTGAGTCTAGGTTCATAGTTTCCTTTCTTCAAAATATAATAGCCAAGCCATCTTGCATTCATAAGACTTGACATCATGAATTTAAAATGAGCTTAGGTGGTGTTAGCTAGCAGCTCTCTGTGCACTTATTGTAAGTCTAAAAGAGTCATGGATAGGTTAGATTCCCTCAAGTGAGGAGAGTAGTCGATAATTCCCAAAATGAAATTAGGTCAAGCATCTGACAGTCCAATATTTAGGAATAGGTTATCAACCCTAGACATTTTTATAGTCTTGTGTTGCTATAATCTAAGTCCTATTCTTCTAAGAAAATGTCAGCTCAAAATCTAAATTAAATTCTAAATTTTGAAGCCCAATTATAAGATAGTTGAAATGCCTACTAGGCATCTTAGTATCAATAGCCATTTTCTACATCATCCCGTTTGGCCTCCAAAATAAGTCTCTCTAATTTGAGTTATTCCTAATTAAAAATTCCAAAAATCATTCCTTTGAAAACCACCTTAGAAATCTTTAGGAATAATAACTAAAATTGATGGTAAAATGTACCTCAAAGAAAATTCTCATCATTAATTTCAAAATAAATTAAGAGATAATGAATTTTCAATCCCAAAACCTAATTTTAATGAAATAAAAAATGATTAATTAAATAAAATTATGGAAAATAATAAAAATAGCTTAAATCATGATTACACACCTCAATAAATTTAAATATATCATTGAAACTCCTTGAACTAAATAAAACACAAAATCACCTAATTTAATAATTAATTAAATTAATAAATTCAAATAATTAAACTAAACTTAGAAAAATCATTGTAAATCAACCAAGACTCTAAAAATTATAAATAGACCCTCTATGGAAGAATCTTCTAGAGAGGAATCTAGGAAGACCCTTCTTAAGATGTAATTAACTATAGGAGCTTGCCTCTATAGAGAACCATGAACGGAGTTTTAATTAAACTATCTTCTACTTTCTATGCAGTTTAGAAAAAAAATCTATGGTACAAGAAAGACCCATTAGCCATATTAGTCTTTTATTAAATGATCGAATCCATTATAGGAAAACATGTTTATCTTTTGAGATAGTATGTTTATTCCTTAATGATGCATTTGATCATCCAAATAAGAAATTTCTAATCTTTATGTGATATCACAAATTTTCCCCTCAATGTCCTCTCACGACGAGCAAGCAAACAAGCCATCAAAAGAGTGGAAAGATGAAAAAGTCTGTTATGACCTAAAAATAAGAAATATCATAGCCAAGTGGCATTGAGAAAAGATAGCTCTAAGCTAATATCCTATGCTATGATTCATTGAGAACTGACCTTCCTTCAGGATCAAATATGGCATTGAAGAACTTCTCAGATGGATGGAATCCCACATCAAATGGATCATCCAATCATGCAAAATGAGATGAACATACTACTTAATTAAAGAAACTATCAGACTATGTGTCTAGTGTAATTATTCCCTATCACCTATAGCCTAATCTTTATTCTCTAAATAGTCTTTGATAGTGAGCTAGCGAGCTATAGAGACCAAAGGAATATACATTATTGCCTCTCCTATTTTGGCCAATGACAGAAAGAGCTCATGATCTGGAAGAATGCACTCCTCATAGGGAATGCTTATAAGAGGCCTATTATATCCACATGTCTACCAAGGTGGCTATCATCTCATGGACCAATCCAATATGGTGATCTTGTCCCAATGTTCTACTATGGATCCAAGTAAATGGAAGGCAGTTCTATTAAAATGCATAGATTGCATGATATATGTTGTCTCTGAGGATGTCTCCATGCATCTATAGATAATGGGATGACCAGTATACATAAATTGGATACAATGATTGACTTTCTTTACCTGTCTTTTACCGTGATGAGTATGTGACTCAAAAGCTAAATATGCTTAAAGCTATCTGCATGTGTATCCACTCAAAAGTGATAACTCAATCAAGAGGTGGAATGCATGATGATCAAGAAAATTAATCCTTAAAAATATCCCCAACCATCAATGATGCCATGATGGACTGAACAATGTGGATCATGGGCTTCAACCCATATTTGCTCCTCTGCACTTGAGGCATACATCTATCCTTTTAGGTAAACATTGTATCCAATCTATAATAAGTTTGGACAAAAGAAGTATATAGATTTTATAGGCATTATAAAAAGCAATAATATCTAAATTTGTAAATGAGCTACACTTGTAGGCTTTGACTCAATCTTTTCTAGTTTCATAAAGTTTAAATTTATATTTAGATTTAATCCTCTTTAGAACACATTGGATCTAAATTTATATTTTAGACCCTCCCCTTTTTGGTATATTGAAGTCTAAATTTTAATTTACGTCTATGTTTTTTGGGCATGATGGATCTGATTTAGCCTCTTTGGGCATGATGGATCTTAGTTTAAATTTAGATCCAACCCTATGACTCAATGCCTTTGGGCATGATGGATCTAATTGCCTTTGGGCATGATGAATCGATCGGACCATGATGGATCTTGGTTTAAGTTTAGATTCATTCTATTTGGTCATGATGGATCTAATATAGTCCCTTTGGGCATGATGGATCTTTGCTTAAATTTAGATCGACCTCTTTGGGCATGCTGAATCTGATATAACCCCTTTAGTCATGATAAATCTTAGTTTAAATTTAGATCCACCACTTTGGGCATGATGAATCTTTATTTAAATTTAGATCCAACCTCTTTAGCATGGTGGATCTAATCCTCCTTTCAAATGAAGGATCTTAATTTAAATTTAGATTCAACCTCTTTAAGCATGATGATTTGATCCAACCCCTTTGGGTGTGATGGATCTTAGTTTAAATTTAGATCTAGCCTTGTTGTACATGATGGATCTAATCCAGCCCCTATGAGCATGAATTATCTTAGTTTAAGACAACATCAATTAAAGAGGTTTCTCTTTGATAAGAAATTTGCATTATAAAACTTATAAAATTGCCCCTGTTAATAAGAGAATTTTTTTTTGAGATGAGAATATTCTTCTCATAAATAAGTGAAGAGTATCACTTAGGTTGATTGATTTAGAGTTAATTTTGACTCTTGCATTTTTAAAGCATAATGCCTTTACCAATTATGCATAATATATATTGAGATATTGTTCATTTATAAGGGGCATAGGTCTTATTCCTTTTGCATCAATGAGCTGATAAACTTTCCTTTCATATACTTTTTCAATAACATATGGTCCTTCCCAATTTGGATCAAACTTTTCATGAGCTTGTTGGTGTATAGGCATTCTTCATACTAGTACTAGTTCACCTTCTTTGAAGCTTCTTGGGAAAACCATGTGGTTATGATCTCAGGCCATTATCGCTCTATATATTTTTACATTTTGTTGGCTTAAAACTAACTTTTATCAAGAGTTTCAAGATCTTTGAGTCATATTAAGACAGTTTCCTCCATTATAAGCTCATTTTGAACTGTTATATGGAGTGAAAGTAGCTCTACTTCAAAAGAAAGTATTGCTTCTAATCTGAAGACTAAAGAGTACGATGTTGCTTTTATAGTAATTTTGTATATAGTGTGGAATGATCATAAGGCTTCTATTAATTTATCATGCCATTCCCTTCTATTTTTAGGGAGAATCTTCTTAAAAAGTTTAATCAATATTTTATTGAATTCTTTTGTGAGACTATTGGCTCTTGAACTATATATTGAAGAATATGACTAATTGATTTTGTATTTCTCAATGAAGTAATAGATTTTAGAATTTTTGAAGGAAGTGCCATTATCACGTATAATTTTTTGAGGTACTCCAAATTGGTAGACAATATGGTCTCAAAAAAATTCCACTATAATGTCAGCTTTAACTTCTTTTAATGAAATTACTTCTGTCCATTTGGAGAAGTAATCAGTGGCAGCTAATATGAAATGATATCCCCTAGATAATGGAGGATCTATTAGATGAATTATATAAATTCCCCAACTTTCAAATGGCCAAGATGCCATAGTTGGATGTAAGTGATTAGGTGGTATTCATAGCCTCTTTTAGGAGGGACATTGAAAGATTTCAACTACTTTATTTCCTCTTTTTTTGAAGCTGTTAAAGATTTTCTATATGCCTTTGGCACTGTAATTATTTTTATAGCGATTCATTACCCTTATTAGAGTAACATGAGTTTCCTCTAATTATTTTGCCACATTACTAGTATTAGGTTCTTATTTCTTTTAGCTAGTTGATGTTTTCTTAGGATAACAAAGTACTAACTCCTCTTCATCATCCTCAATGTCACTGCTAAGGTGGGGAATTACCTTAGGTTTCTTTAATTCATTGTTATTTATACCCTTTAAATTAGTGGAGCTTTTTTAGAATTAACTTCTATGAAGTATCATCATGGATTGTGATCTCATGTATCAAGAATGGATTCATGTCACCATCAATTCAATGCCCTTCACCATTTTGAATATACTTCACACATTGATGGAGAGTTGAAGTACTATGCCATATTCATGAATCTACGGTCTATCGAAGAGTGTTTTGTAAGCAACTTTGGCTTTGATCATATAGAATTTAGCCTCTGTGTACAGTTTCCCAAAGAATATAAGTAGAACTAAAGACCCTATAGTTTATTGTTCTTGTTCATTGAATCCTTATATGAATACTATACTTTTGTTTAGATAACGAGCATCCAAGGATAGTGCTCAAAGCATTTTAGCTATTATAAGATTGACTGAAGTGCTTGGACTGATCAATATTATTTTAATGTGAGTGGAATTACTTTCAGCTGCAACATAAAGGGGTGATTATGTTTGTTCATCCCTAATAGTTGGTCGTCATCACTGAATGCGATGGTTGCTAATTTTTGAGAGGTTAAGTCCTTTTTCATCCTCTCTTCAGCAAAAAAATGTTTTATATTGCTCTAGACTTTACAAGGCATTGATTAATGTCTCACATATATCTTTGGACAACATGAGAGCATCATACATATTTAGTAAAGTAGGGAGCTTGCATAAATGTGCCAGAACATTATAGTCTACTCCTATTTTGATAGACTTTTGAGGTTTAGTCAGTGCGGGGGGTAAGATACTTTCATTAATTTGAATTCTTTTGCCTTCATCACTAACGCTCTATTGTGTGGGTAGAGAAATTCAATTTTCAATTTTTAATTAGACCTGAGCTGCTTCTTCTATCTAATCTTCTTTATCAAAAGAAGTCTCTGAATTCTACATTTCTTTAGATTTTTTAGAGCTTTTAGAACTCTCTGAATTACTACCTAGTATAGGACATAATTTCTTTGAGTCTGACTTGATCTTTCATTTCGTAAGTGTTTTTCTGAGAAAGCATAATTCTTCTTTATAGTCAGTTGAAGTTGTAATCACATAACATGCTTCTTTATGGATTTGAAGGTTAAAATTTCTATGCATCTTTATGGCTCCACATTTTTCTTTTGAAACCTCTTCATCAGGATTTTTCATGTCAAGTTGAATGTGGGCCATGTATTCTTCCAACTTAATTGGAATTTAAGAAGGTTGCATGAACTCCTCTAAAAAGTCAATCTTTTTAGTGTTTTAGACTTTGGTTTTCTAGATTTTCTCTTTTTCTTTGATTTGTGAGTCTTTGATGAAGAAGACTGATTGATTTTCGCCTACTTCTTTATATTACATAAAAATTGCCTTTTGTTGGGGAAGAGCCTTCTTGGATTTATTTCAGTTTCTAAAGAATTCATCCATCGAATGCCTTCTGTAGCTGAAAGAATGTTAATCATCCATTTGTTCTTTTTTGAGATGAAGTTTCTCAACCACATTTTTCTTCTTATTGTGTTTGTGGAGCTTTGCCTTTATCATCATTTATATTATGAGTTCCATCTAGCTCAGTATCTTTGCTTTTTGCATTTTGGATAGGGTGTGTTGTAACAACCTTCACCTTTTCCTTTTTAGGATGTACTAGTACACTATCTAATAAAGTGAGTTTCCCATTTTGATAGCTCTTTTCTACCCAATTTTTAAGACAAAATAATCTTCAATTGGGTGACTTATAAGTATTGGAATGAACAAGGTTGGGATCATCAACTTTTTCTACTTGGTCTGGCTAAAGTGGCTCTAACAACTGTAATCCCAATTTCAGGGCGTGTCTAATGATCTTAGCAGTACATTCTCTTTTGAATGAGACAATCCCTGGAATCAGGGGAGCCTTACCCTTTGAGGATGCGAATGAGTGGGTGCTAGCCCTCACTGGGGAAGCACGGGAAACAACTGCACTAGGTGCCAGAGACCGGTCTGTCGGAATTATAGGAACCACTACTGCCTTCCTCTTCAATGAGGGAATATCAGAGTCCAAGGGCATATTAATCTGAATGATCGGCTTTTGCCCGGTCACTATGCTTCTGCTAATAGTGGTGAGGGGAGTGCCCTCATAGGTAATCCTCGCCCCTCAAAACCTCATCCAAAATGAATGAGGTGGGTGTAATCAGAGCAGGGAAGGCTGGCCTGATCTAGGGCCAAGTCCATCCCGTGGGGAAAGGTAAACACATACTTGGGCGCTGTCATTTCTATCAACTGAAAATTGAAACTGCACTGAAACTAAAACTGTCATTGAACGAGAGTCTGCAATGTTGAAAATAAACTTGAATCAGATTTTTGTTGATTTTGAATTCAAATTTTTAGAATATGAACCCATACTCAACATCTTGAAAGTGATAAGTTGGGTTCAAAAATAGATTTAGATGATATTTGAGATTTGTATTGGAAAGAGAAATTTTTTAATATAGAATCCACTTTCAACAAATTTGGGTATGTTTGTGTATATATATATATATATATATATATATACACACCATGGATTCATGTTTAAATTTTGATTTTGTTTTTGATTTGAGGACACTTCATTTAACAAATTTGGCATGTTAAAATAAAGGGTCAATTCCCTTTTATTTTGGATTTGTGATTTTTGGAATTTTTTCACTTAGTAAATTTAAGTATGCTGAGTGAGGTGTTTGAAAATAATTGTTTCTTTTTCTTTGTTTGCTTTATCTTGTGAATATTGATAATTTTGAAAAATGGAATCCTTATTTAGAAAATTTAGGTATGCTAAAATGAAAGATCCAAGTGTGTTTTATTTTGAAATTTTTTTTGGAAAATAGGATCCTTAACAAATTTTGAAAAGGCAAATTTGAGTATATTACTCTAATGTGTTTTTTTTTTTTTGATTTGATTTTGAAAAGTAGGTATGCTAAGGAATCTAATGTGTTTCTTTTTTAATTTTTAATTTGATTTTGAAAAGTAGGATCTTTAGCAAATTTAAGTATGCTAAGGGAGTCCTAATGTGTTTCTTTTGTTTTTTAACTTTAGAAAATAGTATACTTAGCAAGGGTATGCTAAGGGAAATCCTAATGGGTATCTTTTTGAAGATTTTGATTTTGAAAAATAGGATCCTTAGAAAATTTGGGTATGCTAAGGAAATCCTAATGTCTATCTTTTTTGAAGATTTTGATTTTGGAAAAGGGAGACTTCACTTTAGCAAATATGGTATGCTAGAATGAAGTTCCAAATGTGTTTTGAAAATTTTTGTGAAATGGAGATTTCACTTAGCAAATTTGAGTATGGTAAATAAAATTCCAAAGGTTTGTTTCAAATTTTGTTTTTGGAAAAGGGAGACTTCATTTTAGCAAATGGGATATGCTAGAATGAAGTTCAAAATATGTTTTGAAAAAGATTTTTATTTTTATTGATTTTGAAAAGAGAGATTTCCATTTAACAAATTTAGGTATGCAAGATGGAAATTAATTTTTGAAAGAGGAAATCTCAAATTAATCATATATAGAATATGTTAAGTTGGATTTCAAAATAATGTCATTTTATTTGGAAATGAAATCTTCATTCAATAAATTTGGATATATTGAATGGAGATGTTCATATGTGCTTTTGAAAAATTTATTCTTTATTTTATTCAAAAATGAAACTTCCATTAAATAAATATGGGTGTATTGAATGGGGAGGTTCATATGTGCTTTTGGAAAATTTATTTTTGATTTTTTTTAAAAAAAATGAAACATCCATTCAATAAATGTGGGTATATTGAATGGAGAGGTTTCATATGTGCTTTTGGAAAAAAAATTTATTTTATTTTAAATTTGAAAATGAAACATCCATTCAATAAATATGGGTATATTGAATGGAGAGGTTTCATATGTGCTTTTGGAAAATTTATTTTTTTTATTTTGTTTGAAAATAAAATATTAATTCAATAAATATTAGTATATTGAATGGAGATGTTTCACATGTGCTTTTAAAAAATTTATCTTTGATTTTGTTTGAAAAAGAAACATCCATTCAATAAATGTGAGTATATTGAATGGAGAGGTTTCACATGTGCTTTTGAAAATTTTATTTTTCATTTTGTTTGAAAAGGTAAAAATTCCAAATTAACACATGTGGAATGTATTGAGTGGAATTTCAAAGTAATGATTTTACTTGAAGATGTAACATTCATCTAATACATTTGGATGTGTTGAATGGAAAGGCCCATCTTCAAATTTCATGCTTTTGAAAACATATGATTGTTGGAATTTTTTTATTTTTGTAAATAAAGTCTTCATCAAAATGAATGAAGAAATTCATTTGTGCTTTTAGAAAATATGATTTTGGAATCTTATTTTTGTAAGGATGATCCTACATGAAGATTATTAGATGATTGTGATTTAGGAAAATTTTTGTGCAAAATATTTTTATGTGCATTTTTGAAAGAGTGCTTTTTAAAAAGCAAGAAACTTTTGTGAAGGATTCCTTTTGTCTTTATTATTTTAAAATGAACCTTTCCTTACCATAAAAATGGTAAGGAGGAAGTCTTTAAATATTTTTCTTTTATTAGATTTTTATTTTTACCCATTGGAGAACCCAACGGGGGTTTTAAGACCAACATGGGATGAGGTCCTAAAACCTAAGGATGTTGGCTAACTTAACTTAAGGATGAAATAAGCTAAGTGCCAATAGAAAGAAAGATAGTCTTGGATTCATACAAGAGCACAAACCCACTATCAATACTTGGAGATAGTGATCATTTAACAAAGATGGAGAGAGGAACCATCCCCAGCGGAGTCGCTAGAAAAATTTGTGGTGAAAAATATTACATCTTTCTCTAAGAGTAATACTTCCATCTTCAATCTATGTGGATAAAATGATGATAGAAATATACTCATGCATTTGGACACCATGTAGATCCATAGATGTTCTTATTAAGGTGATCAAGTATGACATTGAGAAGAGGTGTACTATCTCAAAAGATAGAAGTCACCACCCTACAATGGACCTAATCACTTGAAGAAGGACTCCTAAGGACAATGCATGTGTACTGAGATTCTTCCCTACTTACATGAAAAGTAAAGTAGGGTTTATTTTAAACTGGGTTCATTAAGTTCCTTATAAGGGCAAGGCCCCATAGTTAATTACATCTTAAGGAAGGGGATTCCTTAAGAATAATCTCGATTAAGCTAAATAACCAATGTCTCCAAAGATTTCAAAAGGGTAAGACTATTAATCGATTAGTTTATTTTTAGAAAGTCAAGTGGGATCGATCAAGAGGAGGGAGTTCTTATCAAAGCCAAATAAAAATAAGTAGGGGATGCTTAGGATATTAAGAAGCCTAATAAGCATCCCAAACTACCCTATGGTTGGGCTTTACCTTTTTGAAATTGAATTAGTTTGTTTGAGTTGAATTTTTATTAAAACTTTAGGGCTTATAATTCCACAATACAAGGTTATGGAAATGCTTAAGAGGTGAGGATTTATACTTATGGCCTACAAAGGGGAGAAGCAACATCAGAACCTAAATCTAGGGAGCTTTAGCGAGGGCCAAAAATAGGACCTAAATCTAAGGTGAAAAATGGGTATTTGGTTTACCTCCAAGAGAGAATAAATAACCTGACTGCTTGGACTTAAAACCACTTGGGGGTGGCTGCCAACTAACTCCTCCTTTGATTTTAAATTCATGTAGGTAAGTCATATGCTTTATGCAAGATAGTTAGGCTGTTATTTATTTTAGAAAAAATATTAAGTCCTTAAACTCACTCTCTAAGAGACTAAATCATGTAAGGGCATGAAAAATAACCTAGATCTAATGCAAATCATATTACATTTTTATTTTTATTTTTGGACAATCATTTGACTCAGGCTTATAGAATTCATATGCCTAATGCATGAGAAATAAGATTATGGGCCAAAATCAACAAGAAAAGGGGAGGTGTGTTTCCACCATGGCTCTCACAGGTCAAGCCAAGTTCTCTGGCAAAGGTGGAAGCCCTCCAATCAAGAGTGTAATAATATGCTTTTATGCATGATGTTATAAAAGAAATACCCATCCAGCTAAAGGGTTGCTAATTTTTTATCTTGATTTTAACTTAGGCTTTAAATGAGGTTATGAGTTGTTTATTTTCAAGTTTGAGTTGATTAATTTGGTAGAATATTTATTTTTCCATAAGAGCTTAATCATCATCTAGGTTATACATCAAGAAAAAAAGAAACTAGGAAAAGGAGGCCATCTTAATGCACAAGCTAAACAAAATATCAAATATTTTATAAAGCTAACGCAAAGAATAAAAGGCCATTTATGGTTGGGCACCACCGCATAAATTCAAAAACAAATTTGATAGCCGAGCTCTACCCTTATACAACCCAGATTACAAATGAATTAATTTACAATCAAGTAAGGAAATTCATGTTCTGGGGGTCTTCATTTCTTCTTTTCTTCTTTCTCCTTTCTTTCTTTCTTTTCTCTTCTTTCTTCTTTCTTCTTTGGTTTCTTCTTTTGGTTGGTTGGAATGTGGATGCTCCAAAGACTTCACATGGTGCATAAGATAATATCTTATGACCAATGCTCATGCTAATCCCCCATAACAATCATTCCAAAATCCTAATTGCAAAAATTATATGAAAAGAAAAAGTAAATCTAACTAACACCTGCAAAATAGAGATTAGCTAAATAAACCATACAAATCCCAAGCATGTATATTGGACTTAGCTCCCATAAATGGGTAACCAAGTCCACCTGGCCTATTGGATTATGCTTAGGGGTATAAGCACCTGCACAGCAAAACTAGTATATTTTTATTATAGCACCCATTAAGCATAATTCCCTATAGAAAATAATGATTAGACTAAATCATCCTACCATTCATTCTACGCACATTCACCCTAACATCTAGACTAAAACAAAACAACACAAAATAAAAGCAAACTTAAGCCATGCACCGCCCTAACCTAAAGCTAGAAGTGGTGACTTACTCTAATGTGTGTGTTTTAGAAGGTTTGTGTGGTATGCTTAGCTATGGCTTTAAGGTTTTGGATTTTCTAACTGTGAAGATGTTCAACTTAGATGGGTGGTTTCATTTAAGTTGTTTAATTGATTTGGGTTGATTTTATTTGATGAGTTATTTTGGTTTAAGTGAATCTTATAAATAATTACTAAGTGTTGTAAAGAGAAGGAAAAGAGAAGAGAACTTCTCTTTCCTTCCCTATCCTAAGTAATTTCTAAAATGGAATTATGTTTAATTTTATTTAGTGAATGTTTTATTATGTGCTTTAATTAATCCTAAGTTTAGATTTTTTTTTCCTGAACAAACCTATTCAAAAAGAAAGGCATTTTAAGATTAAGTAAAGTGAATTAATATCACAAAACACACATCACTTCACCTCTTTCCCAACATGTATAAAATGCATATGGATGAACCCTAAGCATATCTATACATACAAATGGAAATATTTAGCACACTTTATGATGAATGCTAAGAAATCTTACTTAATAAAATTGGAATGCTTTATGATGCATGATTTTCATTAAGAAAAAAAGAGGGGTTTCTTTTATCCATTATTTGCTTGCACATATGTATGTATGAAAGGCATAAGTGAGTACGACACTATTATTACCACCAAGGGTGTAGGGTACAAGACCTACTTAGGGCTGCTTAAAGCCTTGCAACCCCGGCATTGTCTAGACTAATATACCACTTTTCTTAAATACAAACACATGTACAAAAGAAATGAATGGAAAAAGAAAGATGCTTAAAGTTTGTATTTATTTGTTTGTGTTGTTTATGAAATTTATTTGTACAAGTGTGGATGTCCTCCTTATGTAGTAGCATAAGAATGAATAGAAATGGGGTTAGGCAAGTGTTGTGTTCTTTTCAAATGAACTATACACTTTGCCAAATCTTATTCAAAACTATGCTAAAAGAAAAGGGAAATAAAGTCACACTATTCACTTCTTTATATTTATATCCACATGCAAGCTTATAAATAATTATAAGTAGCACGCTTTCAATTTTAGGTATTTGATTTATATATTTTGAAAATAGTTTTGGATTTAGTATTGATAATAGCCATTCATATTTTTACTTTAGCCAAAACATGCAATTTGACATAAAGAAAACATTTCATTTTTAATTTGATTTTTGAAAAGCATAAATGCATAAAATTCATATGACATACACATTTAGCATGTTAGGAAAGAACTAAAAGTGATGAAATCATGTAAACACATACACCCTAATTAATTCCTAATGACAATCCTATGAAATAAGAAAGTTTAAAGCAAATCAAGTTATTTTTAAGGAAGGTTTGATTTTATTTTGACTTTGATATAATTTGAGAAATATGAGGTGAGTTTACTGTTCCTAAGCCATTCCCACATATGTTTGTTATTTTAGTTTAGTTTTTAGGTGATTAGATCAATTTTATGCTTTGGTTAGGTTAAGGTGTACATTAAGTGTGGTAATTGCCCCTTACTTACACCACCTTAGCATAGTTAATCAAATAATTATGAGCTAATGATATGACATAAAACCACACAAGGAATTTAAATCAGCAATGCACCTAGGAAAGAAAGATACCTAATGGAATTGGCTCATGATTAAGAATTAATTAAGCTAAAGGGTTTATTTTAAGTAATTTCATAAAACCCCTCACACATGTGACTTGAATTTTGATTGTACTTAGGCTCTTGAACATCTAAGCATCTACCCAAGATAGATTAATTGAGTTCTAGAAAGTTTTAGAATTTTGTAAAATTAATTAAGGGGGTAATTAGTGAATTAACCCTTAATTAAGATTGGATTAAGAAAGAAAGGGGGAAAGTATCCCAAAATTATTCCCTAAATCTCATCTTCACTTAATCAAAACTTAATTGACTCAATCAGAGGGTTAAACCACTAATTATACTCTTAATTAAGCTTAATTACATTATGGGAGTGATTATGGAATGAACTAACAATTCCTCTAATTAAACTACTAATAAATCTCAAGAAAATTAGGGGAGATAGGAGTCATCCCACTAATTATACACAAGAAGTTTGGGATTAATCAGTGAAGTAATTAGAGAAGAATTAGCAAAAGAATTATTCAAAATCCACTGAAATTATTTTTAGAATATTCTATATTCATTTATCTATCCAATGCAATTTTTTTCATATTTTTTTTTCTAGGCTAAGATATAAATTTATGAATTTTCCATGATTAATTAGGTGATTTAATAGCTAAATAAATATTTAATCCCGTCGACGCCACTGGACTGCTGACGTGGCATGTGCTTTCCATGTGGTGTGACGGGATTCGATATTAAAGTTGTCACATTGGAGCACCGCATCAAAGGAGACACTACGCACTTTCTCCTCACCTGTCCGATCAAGGATCGGATGGCTGAGGTTAAAGCTGAGGTTCTAAAAGGATTAAAACATGGATCTATGTGTCTTTGATCATGGTCGTCTATCCAAAATACACAGATGGATGACCCATGATCCTTCCCTGTTCTTCTCTATGAGGAATGGACACCGTCCATCTTCTAGGAGAAGATCCGAGCTCGATTGAGCTTGAATTGGATTGAAACTCAACCCACACCATCTAAAGGTAAAGGGGATCACATCCCACAGCTAGAATCTCATGGGGTGATACTTTACTTTGCAAAGGACCAGACCATATCTATATTAAGCTTAGTTTAATGGCATACCTCACCGGAGGTGATCACCAGTGCTCGATTCCCTTAGAGAAGCTTCGTCTAGTGGTGACAAAGCTTTGTTGAGAGTTTGAGGTATTGAGATTGGGTGGATCCTCCTATAAGCCAACTCCACCTTCACTTCCTTGCGACTTTGATCAAAATAGCACCTCCCTTGCCTTTGGAACTTGGGAAAAAGCTTGGCCAAACTCAATTGAGTTCCCTGAGGATGCTTGCAAAATGAATTAGGTTGATATTGAGTGTAGGCTAAGTTGGATTTTTAGTGGAGCTCCCCTATTTTAAATCAATGAAAATTGAGAAAATGAAATTTAGGAATTGCTTGAGAGAGCTTAGGGAGGCTGGGGAATGACTTGTATGGCTTCCTCTTGCTCAATCGAATTAGGGAGTGTGCAAAAAAAAAAAAAAAATTAGGGGGAGTATATCTCCTCCTAGAGTAATCGGATGGCCAAGCAAAGAGATGCCATTTTGATCCAATTGAACATATGCGATGGGTTTGTTTGGCTGTTAGAGGTGTCTTTGAATTCAGTTCTGGCTAGAGGAGGAGTGGGTGAGGTGGCCATGTGCTCAAATAAGGTGGAGGGAGGATTCCATGTGGACATTTTTAAAGGAGGTAGTCAGTTTTGGGTTTGGGTTGGGTTTGGCTGACCCAAACTCATTGGGTCATGTGCACTAGGTCCATTAGTGACCATTTCATCCACTATGAGGATGTCAAGTGTCCATGGAAAGGAATTGACCAAATTCTAAGTGGTTTTGATTTTGGGTTATCCTATGGCCTAGGGGTAAAATGGTCATTTGACCTTGATTTCAGTTTGGGTATGTTTGGTATGTTTCAAAAATGGGTTAGGCCAAGTATTATTGAATTTGGAGTTGGTTTGATGTGATTTGGCTCATGTTAACCCATTTAGGTCAAAATGGGTCAACTTGGGTCAAGTTGACCAATTGGTCAAATTGGGTCAAACCAAGGGTTGGGTCAAGTTCATATGACCATTTGAAATATTTTGGTGGCTTTGGTTTGATTCAATTTGGCTTATGTTTGAATTTGGTTCAATTGCATTCATTTAGGTCAAATGGGTCAAGTTGACCAAATTGACCCATTTGACCTATTTGGGTTAGGTCATGGGTTGGTTTAGGTTTAGTTGGCCATATAAAATGGATTGGTATCTTTTTTCCAATCAATTTAGTTTATATTTAATTTTGGGTCAATATAACCTTTTAGGTCAAGTTGGGTTCATGGTCAATTGGGCTAGGTTAGGTCTAGTTGGCCAATTGAGGCTTTGGTCAAGTTCAACAAGTGATTTGGAATGAACTTGACCCATTTGTTTCAATCAATTTGGCTTAGATCAAGTTTTGACACATTTTGACTTTTTTAGGTCAAGTTGGGTCAACTTGGATCAAGTGGCCAATTGGGCTAGGTTAGGCTCAAATGTTGACTTGGTCAAGTTCAAACATTAATCATGAATGAACTTAGATCAATGGTTTCAATCAATTTGTTCTATTGTAGATTTTGGCTATGTTGGGTTTCATTTTGACTAAGTGTTGACTTAGTCAACTCTTAGGTTTGACTTGGTTTGACCTAATTTGAATGATTGATCATCTCATGATGATTGTTGATTATGATGAGAGGCTTAGATGGGCTTAGTTCAATTCAATTTGGTTAGGATTATAATTTGGCACATAAGGGGTACTTTAGGTCACTTTGGGTCAAGTGAGCCTAAGTGGGTCAAATGGCTTGGTCAAAGCTTGATTTGAGTTTGATTGAACTCACATATGGACTTATGATTGAAATATAAATCCATTTGCAAGTGGTTTGAAGTCAAATGGGTTTTTGTTCATTTGATAATTTCTAGTTCAAGGGGTGAACATGAGTTTGATTTGGATTTGATTTTTGAATTGCGTTTTGGTTAAGTGATTGAAGTTTGTGTTTATATTTTGATTCATGATTGAAGGATTGATTGAATCATGAAGAGAAATCAAGAGTTTGACTTGATTTGAAGTTGATTCTACTAAGCTCAAGAATTTGACTTGAAAGGCTTAGGTTGAATTTTGGTTGAATTAGAGTTTGATTTTTGGATTTGGTTTTGGATATTTGAATTTATATTTCATTTATATATGTGAATATAAATGAAAATATATATGGGTTATGAGAAAATTTCAGGAATTTGAAGTGATTTGAACTTGATTTAGGCTAAGTCCTTAAGAGGAATCAAAGTGACTTAGGAAAGATTTTTGGAATTTGGATTTGATTTTTGAGTTTAGTTTGATTGATTTAAATTTATATTTCATTTATATATGTGAATATAAATGAGAATATAAATGGGTTGTAGAAAATTTCATGAGTTTGAATTGATTTGAATTTGATTTGAGCTAAGTCCATGAGAGGGAATCAAAGGACTTAGAAAATATTTTGAACTTGGAATTTCAATCATGGGCTTCACTCATAAGTTTCAATCAGCTTCAATCATTAGTTTCAATCATGGCATCAATCATGTGAATTGATTTGAGTTTGGAGAAATCATTAAGTTGGAATTGATTTGAGTATGGAGAAAATCAATTAAGTTGGAATTGATTTGGGCTTCACTTGAAGGGAGGAAGTGAGGAATGTGATTCAAGCTATAGGCTAGGCAAATTTTCCTAACACCCCTAAGGCATGACCTATTCCTATGGCTAACTCTTCTAAGTTTTTAGGGCTAGGTTGAGTGTCCACCTAATCACTAGATGTATCTTAAGACTAAGGAAATCTTAAATTCTAAGAGAAGTCCTATGTCTAAGATGGAGGGGTTGAGAGCTCATTCTAAAAATGAGGTCAACAAAGGGCCAAAAGGTGGTGTCGACATATCACGTATTCGTGTTGATAAATGATCAACAACGCCAAACAATCACAAGCACAAATGATCTACTTATAACCCAAGGTGTAAGGAATCGAGCTTAGTGCGGTGACTCTACTATGTCAAAGATATGAGATATAAGAGGAATCCTAGGGATAGTATGTGAACCTTCCACTGGGAAGCAAGTTCAAGTCATCCACAAAGGGATGAGAGGTTTGATTTGATTTGAGTCTCATTAGGGAGAAATTTGATTTATTTAATTAGGTTCACTGGGAAGAGGGTTGAATTTGTTTTAATTTCTATTTATTTATTTTGTGTTTATTTTGACTCCACCGGGGATAGAAAAGTGAACTCTCCAGTAGGGAGGCAAGTTCAAGTCATCCATAAGGGAGGGGTTGTGAAATCCATTGATGGATTAAAATTCTGGATCTGCTAGGGAACCAGAAATATTTGCATCTCACTGAGGAGAAGCAAAAGATTTTAATTTGGATTGCTTAATTGTTTTGTTTTGTTTGTTTCAAATTTTTAATTTTGGGTTTTGAAATGGACTCTATTGATTTATGATGGATCGTACTGAGTAGAAGCTAGAGAGGCCTAGACCTAACTCGACAACTAATCTAAAGGGAGCCTACTAAACACACATATGACTACAACCAAAGGGATGTCTTTTGGTGTGAGTTGTACTAGAAGAAAGCATAGTTTACATCCTCCAAAGTAGGGACTAGTTGTTGGGATAATCTATTGACAAGGCAATATTGAACCCAACCTAGGTCTAACTATCTAGTGAATGTTACTGGGGACTTAAATCGCTCAAAAATAGTCAAGATTAGTTTTATTTTTTAGATTTATTTTGATGGGTCCCATCTAATGGATGGATCAATTTGGTCAAATTATGATCAAACCAAAATTTATTGTAATCAATGGCTCAAGTTCATTCCAAATTGATTATTGAACTTGCCCAAAAGTCATTGAGCCTAATTTGATCAATTGGTCAACTTGACCAACCTAGCCCAAATTGGCCTAAAGTGTCAATTTGGCCTAAATCTAAATTGATTAAACCGAAGACCACATTCATCTTCAATTATCCAATTGAACATGAATCAACCCATAACACAAGCCAATTTGGCCAATTTTGTCAAATTGGTTAATTGACCATTTGACCTATTTGATTCCAAATGAGTCAAATCAATTATAAGCCAAATTAAATCAAATTGATCATACCAAAACTCTTCAAATCATCAACCTAACCTAAACCTTGGTTTGACCATTTGACCAAGTGGTCAACCTAATTTATATGACCTAATATACATGACCCAAATTGAGCCAAATCCTTGAAACCAAGTTATGACTATTGTGATCAAACTCACCCAAACCCATTTGAATCGCCAAAATCAACCCAACCTACTAAATCCTCATGGGTCCTCCTCACATTCCACTCAACTTCATTTAATTCTATCACATGCATTTAACCACCCCATCCATGGCATTCAATGGAGCTAATCATATGGTAGAGGACTTTGGAGCAAAATCTAAAGTCCTCAATCAATCCATCATCCATCCCAACCACCCCAAGTAAAATGACAACACTTTGGAGCTAAAAATTTTAAAAAGAAGATTTTCGACCACTATTAAAGGAGGGGAAATGAGGCTTGCCTTCCTCCTACCACTATTCAGCAAGAGCTCTCCAAAAAACAACCATTTTCCCATCTCTCTTAGACTAGAAATACCAAAACTTAGTTGATTTAGAGAAATGGTAAAGCATTAAGATACATCATTCAAGTGAGGCTAAGGCTACACTCATTTCAAAGCTTCATCTTGCATCAAGGAGCTCACTGGATCTTCACCGCCAATCAAAATCATCCCTAGTGAAGTAATCTTCAAAAATCAACCACTAGGATTTCTTACTTTCTTGTGATGATTGTCTTGCAATTTTAGAATTTCCAACATAAACCCATATTTTCATTTTATTTGATCCCAATATTAATTTTCAAAGAAAATTGACATGAAAATGAGCTCAATCAAATCTCATTTCACATTTTCTTGCATTTTTCCACGGCTATTTGGCAGTTGACATCCACACATGCGGATCTGATCGCCTCACACCCTTGACACCTAGAACATGTGATCTGCTCTCTGATCCCACGGATTAGATCTAGACTGCCCAATCCTCAATCGATGGTCAGACAATCGCACATCGCTTTTCCAAACCACTTTTTTCTTTGTTTTGCGTAGCACTAAAGCCAATCATGTGGCATGTAGCATGCGACTATGACCCATACGCTGATGTATGGTCATCTGGTTCTGAGGTAGACATTGGTTGGAAAATCACCTATTTTCTAAATTTAAAATTATTTAAGTGTCATGAAACTTTGAAAATTCATAAAAATAAAATACTTAGTGAAAAATTACAAGGGCTTGTTGGATTCTTTTCGAGAGGAATCCAAGGAACCAAAAATCTCAAAATTCCAATAAATGGTTTGAGCTTAATTTACGTTTTAGTGAAAATAAAGTTTTATTAATTACTCTAAAAATAGAATTCATATTGAATTGAAATTTCCAGGGATTGAAACTAAAGTTAAGCTACACCTATGATAAAAATTGCAAGTAAAAATAACTTTTGGATTGGGAGAAATTAAATTTTGAAGTTCATATTATCTATCTTAATAAAATAAATCAAATAAAAATCCAAAAATTTATAAAAATCTTCAAAATGGCTTAAATCACTTCAGTTAACATCTAAGATCCTAAAATAATAATAATAATAATAATAATAATAATAATAATAATAATAATAATAATAATAATAATAATAATAATAATAATAATAATAATAGTAATAATAATATGATCTTCTAAAGCTTAATGAACCTACAATAAATATTTAGGTTAAATTTTAACAAATTAAGGAATTAATTAAATTGAAATTCATAATAATCTAAATAATAAATAAAATCAAAAATGAAATAACACTTAAGTAATCATTAATCAAACCTCAAATCAAAAAAATATCATATAATCCTTAGAGGAAATTAAATTAAATATGATTACACCTATTTAAGTTAATAAAACTCAATTAAATGATAAAATCTTAAATCAAACTTAAAACTAAACAAATTTAGGAAACTTTAACATGTGTCAAACTAGTATAACTAAACCTATACTAAGCATGGAATCCTAATCATATGAAACTCCTTAATGAATATAAATAAACTGAAACTAATTAATCATTAAGTAAACTAAAAAATTAAATTAATTATAAATCTAATACATCATAATCGCTTAATATTAATCAAACCAAACCAAACCAAATCAAGCTAATGTGAACTTAATTAATTTAATATCTAAATCAATCCATTTGGAATAAGAGAGTCACCAATCATTAAATATTTCAACCCAATAATTAAATCAAACACATTAATGAAATTAAATAAACATAATAAATGAATCAAATTAGATAAAACTCTAATCATAAATAATCAAACTTAATTGAAATAAAATAAATAGTTAATTCACTTAATAATAATGATGAACAATAATCCATTAATCAAATCAAACTTTAAAACACTTAACTAAATCAAATCACTCACATGAGAAATTAAGTCATTAATTAAACAAATCTTTAATTAATATGATAATTCAAAATTCAATTATCCTTAATCAATCTTAATTAATTATACATCTAATTAATGCAAACTTAATGAATTAATCCATCACTTTAAAGAACAAAATTGATTTAAATAAATCACATTAAAATTAATTCTTAAATCAAAATCAAATTAAATCTTTAATTACTCCACTAATTAATTTAATCACACATCTTAAAATAAACCAATTAAGTTAATTAAACTAATCGCATTAAACTTAAGCTTAAGCAAACATAAACTTGAACATAATTAAAATACCAATCAAATCCTAAATTAAACATAAATCATTAAGTCATTAATTACATCATTAATCTAAATAAATATAAAACTAATTTAAAAATTAAATAAATCTTTATTTAATTTAATAATTAACTTAAACACGCTTCTTAATTAAACTAATTACCCTTAATCAAACTTAAATTAAACATTTAATTAATGCAAACTTAATGAACTTATCCATCATCTTAATGAACCAAATTAACTTTTTAAATTAAATTCAAATCAAACACTTAATTAATCTACTAATTAATTTGATCACACATCTTAAATAAGCTAATTAAGTCAATCAAATTGATCATATTAAACTTAAACTTAATCAAACATAAATGAAATTAAATACTAATCAAAACTTAAGTTATTAAGTCATTAATTACATCATTAATCTAAATAAATATGAAATCAAATTGAAAATTAAACAAATCTTTATAATTAATATAAATACACTTCTTAATTATACCAATTACATAATCACATTGAACCCAACCAAACCCATGTAATAAAAGCTAATCAAATCAAATTAAATTAAATTAAGAAAGACTCATCAATTTAATATGTAATCAAATCAAATCTCATTGAACCTACTTAAATAAGATAAATTAATTAACTATTCAATGTATGAAATCAAAATACCAACCAAACTTTGATAAACATGAAAGATGGATGAGATTAAAATAAAATTAATTACAATCAAATTAAATTAAAATTAAAACAAAACTTCACCAATCTAATCATAAAACTATAAATAAATGAACCATAATCAAATCAAATGAACATTAAGTCAAACAACCATAATCAAAAAAAAAGAATTAGATATTAATTTAAAGGATATTGAATTATCAAGAATTAATAAACCAAAACATCTAATCTAAAGTTAATCAATCAAAACACATGAATTTAAACAAACTTAAAGTTCATTAAAGATATATTGAATTATCAAGATTTAATTAAACTAAAACATCTAATCTAAAATTTATCAATCAAAAGTACATGAAATTAAACAAACTTAAACTTCATTAGAGATAAAGGATATTGAATTGCCAAGATTTAATTAAATCAACACATTCAATCAAAAATTAATCAATCAAATACATGAAAATTAAACAAAACTCAAATTCTAAAAATCTAAATCAAATCAAATAAATTACACAAATTCAAATAGGCTTAATTAATCTAATTTTAATGGTGAAACTTCCTAAAATCATAATTAATTATAGAAAAATCCCAAAAATACAAACTCAGGCTCATTCTGAAGATATTTCAGAGGAGAATCTAGAAAAATTATAATTAATTTATTTTGAATAGTGACCTTGGCTTAATTAGAGTTTTATCAAAAATATAATTAGCTTAATTATATCTTAATTAATCACTCAATTAATCTCAAATATTTTATGGATGTTTAGGGAGATGATCTCTGCCTCCCCTATTTTTTTCTGGGATTTTATTGATTGCTTAAATAGAAAATCATTTGAGTAAGCCCTAATCACTTCTTTAATCAAATTAATTATAACTAAGGGATGAACTAGATTGATTAATCACTTGAACATAATTATCCAATTTAAATAGTAAGATCATTTAGTGAATATGATGGGGACATTTTCTTTCCTAATCTATTTCCTAAGTATTCTTTTTTGAAATTAAATTAATTAGTGGGTTAATGGAATGATTAGTTGATTAATTAAATGATTTGATCTTCAAAATGAGGGAATCAAAACCTAATGGAATAATTGAATGATTTAGACATTAAGATTGAGGCTTTGCCCTTGATCCTTTCCCCTAAGTTAATTTTATCATTTAAATTGAAGCATTTAATCAATTCATTAATGGCCTAATGAAATAAAAAAATCAAAAATTCAATTCACCCAACCTAAACAACCTTTAATTGGTCTTGGGTAGCTCCTTGGGTGTCAAATAACCCAAGGTGAGAGATAATGAAATTATGATTGACTCACATGTATTAGAAAATCATAAGAGTAATTAAGTGAGATCCCTTAGGCTTAATTAACTATTAATCATAAGCCAATTGCATTAGGCCACTTTCATTTCTTAGGAGCATTGCAAATTTACTTTTCATATGGTTGCATATCATATTGGCTTATTATTAATTAGTTAATTAAATTAAGGTGATATAGGTAAGGGACAATTAATTCATTTACTTCATATCTTAACCTAAATAAAATGTAAAATCAACCTAATAGTTCTAAATTAAACCAAACTAATTCACATATGGGAGAATGTTAGACTAGCAAACCTTTCTCATATTTCTTAAATCAAATCAAATTCAAAATAAAATCTCATTAAAGAATTTTGATTCATTTTAAATGATCTTATTTTATATGATTGTCCTTAGGAACTAATTAGAATGAATGAAGTCATATGCTTACATCCCTTTATTTCTTTTCAATCATGCTAAATATTATTTGCCATATGAAATCATGCATTAATTTCTTTAAACAAAAAAATTAAATAAAAATATTTCCTTTTATGTCAAATTGCATATGTTGGCTAAAATTAAGAATATGATGGCTATTATCACTATTAAACCAAAAATTATTTTAAAACCTATAAATCAAAGATTATAAATGAAATGATGCTTATAAATATTTATATGCTTGTATGTGATTATAGATGTGTATTATAAAGTTTTCTTTTCTTCTCTTAACATGGATTAACATAGGATTTGCAAGTGTATAGTTCATTTGAAAAGAACACAACACTCGTCCAAATCTATTCCTATGCATCTCTATATTAAGGCTTAGAAAGAATCTTCATATTACACATGTAAATCATACAACCAAATAAATGAAACATAATTTTTGCATGGATTTTCTCATCCTTGTAGTTTTTGTACATCTACATATATTTAAGAAAAGTGGTATATCAGTCTAGACATCCCGGGGCTACGAGGCTTTAAGTAGCCCTAAGTAAGTCTTGTACCTTACGCCCCTGGTGTAGAAAATAATGGTGTCGTACTCACTTATAACTTTTATACATGTGGATGTGCATTTAGCTAATGGATAAAAAATCCCTCTTTTTTACATAATAAATACATGCATTAATAATCCAATTAATAAATGGAATATCCAAATTTTCAAATCACATCTCTTTGCATTCATCATCAAAGTGTGTTGAGATTTGCATTGCATGTATAGGTATGCTTAGGATTTTGCATAAGTATGGCATACATGATGGAAAGAAATAAATGGGTGTGTGTTATGTGGTAGTAATCCACCCTAACTAATCCTAAGATTCCTTTCTTATTAAATAGGGCTATTTAGAATGAATCTAAACATAGGGTTAATTAAAACACATAATAAACCATTCACTAAAGGAAATTCAACTAATGAATCTACCTTAGAAATGCTTTAAGGTAGGGATGAAAGAGAAGTTATCTTCTCTTTTCTTTGCTTCATAACATTTAGTCACTAAGGGTTGGTTCATTCAAACCAAATCAAATCATTAACTAAAATTGGTAAATCAACTAAATCACTTAAAATTAAACCACCTTATAAATTGAATCTTTCACACTTATAAAATTTCAACCTTAAAGCCTAGCTAAGACATGCCACACAAACCTTAAATGGCACACACATTAGGCTAAGTCACCATTTCTAGCTCAATGTTAGGGCAGTGCATGGTTTGATGCATAATTTTGTTTTGTGATATATTATTTTAGATTGGATGTTAAGGTGTATGTGCATAGACTAGATGATAGGGCAATCTTAGCCTAATCATGTCTTCTGCATAAGGTTATACTTAAGGCTGTAATAAAAATGTAAATACTTTTTGATGTGCAAGATGCTTATATCCCTAAGCATGGCCCAAATTAGGATAGGTGGACTTGGTTACCCATATGTGGGGTGCTAAGTTCAAACTATTCATATAGCTGCTTGAGTTGTGTGGTATGTTTAGCTAACTTTTGTTTTGCATGTTTTAATTAGATTTATCTTTCCCATTTTGATGTAAATTTTGCAATTAAGATTTGGAATGAATGTTATGGGGGATTAGGATGAACATTAGTTACAAGATCAAGTCTTATGTACCATGTGATGCCTTTGGAGCAACCATATTCCAATCAAGCCAAAAGGAAGAAAGAAAAGAAGCAAATCAAAATGAAGAGATGAAGAATTTAGAATGAAGAATGAACACCCCCATAACATGAATCCCTTTTAATTGTAAGGGTAGAGCTCAACTACCGACATTTCTTTTTGGGTTGTGCAGTGGAATCCAACCACATCGGCCTTTTATTCTTTTGCACTAATTTTATAAATTGATTGATGTTATGTTTATTATTGCACAATTAGGATGGCCTACCTTTTCATAGTTTCTTTATGATTGGTGATTGTTGAATGGCCTGGATGTGATTAGGCTCTCATAGAAAAATAAATTTTCTATCCAATTAATCAATTCAAAGTTAAACTAAATAATTCATAACCTCACCTAAAGTCTAGGACATAAATCAAGATAATAAAATATTAGCAACCCCTTATGGATATTGTATGTCTCATATCATGCATAAATCATATTATCTCACTCTTGCCAATGGAGGACTTCCACCTTTGCTAGAGAAATTGGCTTGACTTTTGAGAGCCATGGTAGAAACACACCTCCTTTCTAATTTAGGCCCATAATTGATTTTCTCATGCATTAGGCATATAAAAATCCTATAGCATGTGTCAAAGAAAAAGTCTAAAAATCAAAATAAAACTTGACAAAATTTGTATTATATTTAGGTCATTATTCATGCCCTTCATGATCTAATCTCTTGGGGAGTGTATTTAAGGACTTAGTTTCTTTTCTAAATAAGTAATAGCCTAACCATCTTACAAAGCATATGATTTTTATACATGTATTTAAAATCGTATGAGGAGTTAGTTGGTGACCACACCAGGTGGTTGTAAGTCTAACAGTTAGGTGATTTATCCTCTCTTGTGGAGGTAAAATATATACCCATTTTTGCATTAGATTTAGGTCATGTTGTGGCCCTCGCCAAAGCTCCCTAGATTTAGGATCCAAGGTAGCTATTTTCTTTGGGCTACAAGCATAAATCCTCACCTCCTAGACATTTTACAATCTTGTATCAATTGCCTAATATTTTAATAAAAATTCAACTTAAACATATAATTTTCCTCAATTTAAAATATATAAAGCCCAACCATAGGATAAATTGAAAGTGTTCATTAGGCTTTCTAGTATCATGAGCATTCCCTACTCATCTCCTTTAGTTTCAATAAGAACTCTTCCCTTTTGATCAATCCCACTTGATTTTCAAAAAATAACTAATTGATTGATAGTCCTATCTTTGAAATATTTGGAGATAATAATCATTTACCTTAATCGAGTATTCTTATGGAATCTAATTCCTTAGGATGTAATTAACTATGGGGGCTTGCCTCTATAGGGAACTTAATGAACCCAGCTTTAAATAAATCTCGCTTTAATTTTCCATTTAAATTAGGAAGAAAATCTACATACAAGATCCGCCATGTCTTAGAGTCCTCATTTGGTGATTAGGTCCATTATAGGGTAGTGACTTATATCTCTCGAGATAGTATGGTATTTATTAATATCATACCTGATCACCCTATGAGTACATCTACGGATCTGTGTGGTGTCCCCTCACATAAGCACACACTAAATCAAACACAAAATAAAACACCACAACTACTATCAAGTCAAAGTGATGGACTTCCCTTTATTTACTTTTGACTACAAGATCATCAATCTAGCATTCAACCTGATGATAAATGAGTTCATTGAAGATCTTAGTCATGGCCCACTGGTATGTAGCACCGGCATTTTTAAGGTTGAAAGGCATGACCCTATAGAAAAAAAATTTGATCATGCTTTAAAATACAGTGTTACTTTCATGTTCACGGGCCATCTTTATTTGGTTATAACTAGATGAGCCATCCATGAAAGAGAAGACTGCATGAGATGAGGCAATGTCCACCATGAGTTATGGTATTGGTAGTGAAAATTTATCTTTTGGACATGACTTATTCAAATCCCTAAAATATGCAAATTTGGCCATTCTTTTCTTAATCGATAACCAAGTAGGATATTTTTCTCCGATAAAAATAACATCGACGCCTTTTACTTCAAATGACTTACGTTCAATGTTTAATCATATGAGCCTAGAGTTTTCTTGATAGGGTTATCACTTCTCATTGCTGTGACCGCTACATCGAGATAAATCGGCATCTCTTCGTAACTTCAAAACAATCCTTAAACTCAGTCAATTTCTTAACTAAGTCATCAGTTTCAGTATCACTCAACAATGAACTGATGTATGTCGGACGTGGATTGTCTTCAATTCCTAAGTTGATTTGTTTGAGCTCATCAATAGTTGGCCTGATCTCCTCTTCAAACACTAGCGGTGCATCTCTAGCTTCAAGATCATTTAGGTCATCTAAAGTTTCTAAACACACCTCTTCATATAAGTTAGCATGATTTAAAAAGAACTATCAAATTCCAAATGATTGGTGATTATTAGGCAATGATTATCATCATCGATTAGACCCACTATATCAAATCCTAGTCCTGATCTTGATTGAGGATGTCTAGTTTTTTAAAGTAGTCTGACATGTGTTTAGACCAAGTATGTGGAATTAATACCTTCTTTTCTAAATTAAGAACACAAGGCAAATACCAATCAAAAGATAATTATATTAAATATTTATATGAATCATCCTCAAATTCTACATCCTAACTTTAGGATGATGCTCCCAAAAAAGAACCTCTAAGTTTTCCCATATGGATGACTTAGGGATTTCTTAACTAAAACTCTCAACTTTTGGAAGAGTTAGAAGGTTCCCAATTGACTTTTTGATTGTCTCATGCACTTGGATACATTTATGTTTTGCATTGGAGCCCCGATCTTCATCACTATTGTGCTCCAATGTCACCTCAAAGGGATGCCATCGAGAAGAGTTGGTTGGTGTTAACCACATAAGACTCATCCTCCAACTAGATTCTAAGTCTATGGATAGTGTGTACTCTTGGTAGTTGGGATATACCTCTTGGGCCCAGGGAGGCTTTCCACCTTGGGGGCTACCTCTGAGCTGTCCTTTTCCTCTCCCTGGAGGAGGTCAGGTCATCCTACCCATATATTCAAATGAAGTAATGAACTGTGGGTGGAATCTAATATCAGGCTCTATATCTTCCCCTAAGTCCATGTCTCGCTCTCTTTTATTTTCTTCTTCTTTCTCTTTTTTCTTTTCTTTTCAAATTATTTTTCTTTTTCTTTTCTTTCTTTTTGCCCCTCTTAGGGATCTTGACTAGATTCACGAGAATGGACTTGTTGGTTTTGGGGAAGAAAATAGGTTGCATCTTCATATATCCTGATCTCATGAACTGTGAAGGGCTTGAGATTTCCTTTGATACTCAATTCCACCTCTCATGAACTTCAGATGAGAGAGGATGGAACTGGTTTATCCTCCTGCAAAGCATTGAAAGATGTATCAGTCTATGATATAAAACTTGGCTTTAGTCTTCTAATCATCTATCTCTAATGGAAATATTATGAAGAAAGGCCCTCTCATTGAATCCTCTCAACATCATCCTCTCCTTTTGGAGTTTAGAGATGTCAATCCAAGTAGACAAGGGTTCTTAAACTCATAATGTTGACGATGTTTGTCAAGCTTGATGACCTGCCAACATCCACTGTAATATAAAGAGGGTGTGCTTGCTCATTCTGAAGCAAGTCTTCATCATGAATGTAACTCTAAGATTTTCTTTGACTGTCTTTAGTAGCATTGAGCTAAGCATATTTAGATCAATGAGAGCCTTAGATCCCCTCATCTCTTTGGATATGACAAGGGCATCATATATTCATAACAAAACTCTAAGACAGACATTGTAATCAACTCTTTAGTCCTCCAGCATCCATAAATTATCTGCCCACAACCAATGACTTGTTTACCCATATCCGAAAACTACCATTTGTAACCACTACGTTGGTTGACTTCAATGACTTCTTAAAATGATGAACTTATGAAAAGTTCTACCTTAGGTATACAGCCTTCTCCTATGGGGATCTTCTGAGTGAGTTGACTCAAGTCAATCTCAAGAGGTAAACAGATTGAAGAAAGTTTGAAATTAGAAGAGAGTGGATCAGAATAACTAGAGCTATCATTATTATTTTCTAGACTTAGAGAGTTTTCTTGAGAAATAAAATCTAAAGTATCAAAAATTGACAAGATGTAAGTGAAAGCTTTCTTCATTGATTTCTTTTTGGGTGGACGTACATGATAGAAATCTAACAAAGGAAGCGGGGTAAGGAATTTAATGCCCTTGTCCGCTGATACAATGCTCACGCGTAAGAGGAGTGGAGGAAGAAGTAGTAATGGATGTGTTGAACTCGGTGACTATTACTATCCCCGCAAGTAAGGTGGACTATTAATGTTGTTGATGGTCACCTTTCTTCAAGTTGTCTTTGGCAACTTGCAAATCTTCCTTAATTTTGGAGGCTACCTCAGCACCTATAAAGAGAGTTTTTAAATTTTAGAAACTACTTTTTTAGAGGTTCGGGATAATGTAATATCCCAACCTTCTTTTATCTTAGAGGATCATAGGTTTCCCAAGAATTACCCTAATAGAACTGGAAGGTTGTTCTAATAAGAATTCCTTGGGGATAACTATGGTGCGACTGGTTACCAAGCTCAAGTCTTTAAAAATAATATAATCCTCTAAGACATGACTAATCATACAGTATATATAGAATCATTACTCTTGCCCACTTCCTCCTTGGGCTCGTAACTAAATGCAGTTTCTTTAAGAGATTCTTAAAGATTTTCTAATTACCTCCTCTTGAATGAATATGGTTTATTCAATCTGTAGTAAGAGTAATAGCTACCTAATGGGGATAGAATACTGTTGGGTAGGCAAATGGTGGGAATAGCCATTATGATGGCTATGGCGGCTTACATGATGGCTGAGGTGGTGGAAGAGGAGGTGGTAAAGAAGGTTGCTAAGCTCGAGGTCTCTCATACTAGACTTTGGTTGCTTCCTCGCCCATCGACATAACTTCATGGCTTCTTCCCAAACACCTTTATGGCTTGGGCTAAATGATTGGTCAAAGGGAAACTGTTTAGCCACCTTGTTAATTAGTTTCTTAAATGTTCGATGGTAAAGCCCTTAAGCATGAAGGTGACCGGCCATGAATATTCTTGAGGAGAATCTCAATTGCATGATATTTAGATAGATTCACATTTCATGCATAGTTGCACCGAGAATATAATCAATAGGACTCATTGGGAACTTGTGTTACAATGAGGTAGCCTACAAATACACTCTTTGATGAGCTCCAAAGAAACCTCTTGATGAAGTGGTGCTCCAACTCAAAGAAATCCCCCTACCAAATTATTGGGCGCTCAACATACCAATCAAATGCAACCCCTACTAAGCTTCAGATAAAAAGTTTGAACAAAAGTGTTTCACTGCCATGGATGTTGTAAAATGGATATAAAATATGCAATGTGTTGACCAGTTCCCACCATCAAAGATCTTAAAGGAAGATGGCACAAAACCCTTGGGGTATTGAACTACATCAAATTCCTCTAGGCTACCCTTTGGAATAGATGAGCTCCTTACCACATCACTTCCCACACCTTCTACTCTACCATATTTTAATATCATTCTCGTGCATGGAGTGCCATCTATAACCCTCCTATGCAAGCTATCGATCATCCTCTATAGAGTGCACCTAGGATGCTCTAGGTATGTACCAACTATGGACGCCATATCATGGGAGAAGGCTATGAAATTGGGGCTGAGTTCTCCAATGCTGAAACCACTGCCATCAACTCCTCAATCTTCTTCCCCATCTTGTTAATGTGATCATCTCTCTATCTAAGCCAATGGAGGAGGTGCTAAGTTGAGTGAGAAGTGCCACCTTCCTCAAGCACAGCACATTCCTAGCCCAGCTGATCCCACTGTAAGGAATCATGTGCATCAACCATGCAGACTTCAACCGTGTCATCAAACATGTCATCCTCATGATCGGCTAACTCTATCTTCCTCCGACCGAGTGGTCACTCCTAAAGATCTACCTTTTCTCGAAAGTAGTCCATTAATATGTCATCTAGTGATCGATCTACTATGCTAGGCCGGGTATGATTATTGGTGACCGCTATCCGTAGGGATGTGCTCCTCGCTCTATGCAACTAACACCGCCATCATCAAGACTTTCACCGGGATCAATCACATGGGTACTATATTTGAGTCCACTCCCCTTTCCCTTACTATGGTGGTGGTGTGAATGATGATTTTGTGTTGCCACTCCTTCCTCGATCATAACGAGGTAGAAAGCATGGGAGCTCGATCTCACCTCAACAGAATGGATGGAGTGGGATCCTTGGGCCATAGCCAAAACACCACTGGGGATGGTCTCTCCCCAGATGGGGGCTTCTAAATCTTGGCAGGAGTGGTATACACTACGAGCTGAACTAGTGATGGTGGACGGTGAGGGGAGCGGGGAGCGGGAGTGGTGTGCAAACAACACCGCCTCCTCAACTGGATATCTCTTCCTGTGGCAGATTGCACCAGTAAGAACAATGTTGTCTGAATGATCATCCTTAATAGGGTGATGATCAAAAAAATCCATCAAAGTAGAGGCTGCTGATTGCCTGGCATACCTCCATCACTCGTCCCTGCCTTCCTTGGTAGATATTCAAGCCTCTATCGATCTCTCTCTATGGATCTAATCCCTAACACTTTTAGGGATCATGGATTGCAAGTCAAATAAAGTACTAGACTCAGTGTCTAAGCTCAGACTTGGCATTATCTAAGTTCGACATAGGGCCTCCTGCCCATAGTCGATGTCTCATGTATGGTGGTGGAGGATGCAATGATCCTCCCGTAGTCTTCTACATCTAAGGCCGAGGGGGTGGAACCTACCACTCAAAGTGGTCTCATGGGGAGAACCCTCCTCAACTACATGGGAAGAAATAAGTTTCAGCTGCCGCCATGATCTCGCTTAATATTTCAATTTTTATAGTGGCATTGGGTGCGACTGAGAAAAGTAGAGCGGGAAGTGGAACCTACCTCGAAGGTGGGGGAGACTATCTCAGAGGCTAAGATAGCCTTTCCCTTTGGGGTAACCAAAGAGGAGGTAGCAGCTCTCACTAGAGCTATGGCAAGAGAAATTGAATGGGGTGCACTAAACTAACATTGAACGAGGGGAACCACTGGGCCTTCCTCTTCAATGAGGAAAACTCAATCGATGGGATATCCAAGCAGAGTAGTGTATGTCCCCGCCACCTCCTCCTCGCTAAAGGTTGTGAGGTTTGTCCCCTCACAAGTAACTGACCCCTCAAAGCCGGCCAAAGTAGATTACTTGTGTGGCATCAATCATGATAAGATTGGCCTGATCTAAGGTCAAATCTACACCAGAGGGAAAAGAGAAGATGAACTTGCTAGGTGCCATGATCACTGCACTTACTGGAGACTAGAAAGACTGACTGTATTGAAATCACTGCATCTATTAAAACAAAATTGAGTCAAACCCTTTCCTTGATGTTTTCCTTCAATCATTGACTTCAATACTTAATTTGGAATTTGAACCCACACTTAACAAATTTAGGTATGCTAAGTGATGTTCATTGAATTTTGGAGAGATTTTTTTATATTTAGGAGAGACTTTGCCATATGATTTTGATTTAGAACCCATACTCAACCAATTTTAAGTAGGTTGGGGTTCAAATATTTGGAGAGACCATTGAAGATATTTGTATTGTATATCTTGCTTGAAAATTTTGATTTGGAAGAACCTTTACTTAGCAAAAGTATCTTTGCTTGTGATGATTGGTTATGTTGATTTGAAAATGAGGCTTACTTAACAAATTTTGTATGTTAAGTAGAGGCCAAATGATGATTGGTGTTTGAAAATGAGACTATCACTTAACAAATTTGGTATGTTAGGTGGGACCCAAATGTGATTTGATTTGTGTTTGTTTGCTTCTGAAAATGAGGCTCCCTCTTAACAAATTTGATATGTTAAGTGGAAGCCAAATGTGATTGATTTGTTTTTTGAAAAATGAGACTCTCACTTAACAAATTTGGTATGTTAAGTGGGAGCCAAGTGTGTTAAGATTTTTGAAAATGAGACTCTTACTTAACAAATTTGGTATGTTAAGTAGTCTGTGATTATGATTTTGAGAATGAGACTCTTACTTAACAAATTTGGTATGTTAAGTAGGAATCAAATGTGATTATGATTTGTGTTTTGAAAATGAGACTCTCACTTAACAAATTTGGTATGTTAAGTGAAAGCCAAATGTGATTTGATTTGAACATGAGATTCTTACTTAACAAATTTGGTATGTTAAGTAGGAATCAAATGTGATTATGATTTATGTTTTGAAAATGAGACTCTTAGTTAAAGATTTGGTACATTAAGTGGGAGGCAAATGCGATATGATTTTGAAAATGAGACTCTTACTTAACAAATTTGGTATGTTAAGTAGGAGTTGAGTGTATGAGATTCTCACTTAACAAATTTGGTATGTTAAGTAGGAATCAAATGTGATTATGATTTATGTTTTGAAATGAGACTCTCACTTAACAAATTTGGTATATTAAATGGGAGTCAAATGTGATATGATTTTTGAAAATGAGACTCTTACTTAACAAATTTGGTATGTTAAGTAGAAATTGAGTGCATGAGATTCTCAGTTAACAAATTTAGTATTTTAAGTAGGAATCAAATGTGATTATGATTTGTGTTTTGAAAATAGGACTCTCACTTAACAAATTTGGTATGTTAGGGATTCAAATGTGCTATGATTTGAAAATGAGACTCTTAGTTAACAAATTTGGTATGTTAAGTAAGAATCAAGTGTGTTTATGATTTTTGAAAATGAGACTTTACTTAACAAATTTAGTATGTCAAGTAGGAGCCAAATGTGATTTGATTTGAAAATGAGACCCTTACTTAACAAATTTGGTATGTTAAGTAGGAATCAAATGTGATTATGATTTGTGTTTTGAAAATAAAACTCTTACTTAACAAATTTGGTATGTAAGTAGGAGTCAAATGTGATTATGATTTGTGTTTTGAAAATGAGACTCTCACTTAACAAATTTGGTATATTAAGTAGGAATCAAGTGTGATATGATTTGAAAATGAGGTTCTCACTTAACAAATTTGGTATGTAGGAATCAAGTGTGATTATGATTTGTGTTTTGAAAATGACACTCACTTAACAAATTCAAGATGTGGGAGTCAAATGTGTTATGATTTTGAAAATGAGACTGTTACTTAATAAATTTGGTATGTTAAGTAGGAATCAAATATGATTATGATTTGAAAATGAGACTCTTACTTAACAAATTTAGTATGTTAAATGGGAATCAAATGTGATATGATTTTTGAAAATGAGACTCTTACTTAACAAATTTGGTATGTTAAGTAGGAGTCAAGTGTGATATGATTTTGAAAATAAGACTCTTACTTAACAAACTTGGTATGTTAAGTAGGAATCAAGTGTATTTAAGATTTTGAGGAGGGGAAGTCTATTTAACAAATTTGGGTATGTTAAATAGATTTCAATTTGTTTTTGTGACCTTTGGAAATGGGACTCTCATTTGACAAATTTGGGTATATAAAATGGATTTCAAAATATGTCTTGATTTTGTGTGGATTTCTTGCTTTTGAAAAGGTGAAACTTCAATTTTAGCAAATGTGAAAATATGTTAAGTGGAGTTTCAATTTTATGCTATGATTTTATTTGAAAATAGAATCTTCATTCAACAAATTTGGTTATGTTGAATGAATGTGGTCATTTTTAAAAAGTGTGCTTTTGGAAAAAAGGGAAACTCCAACTCTAGCATATGTGAAATATGTTATGGAGTTTTAATTTTATGTTATTATTTTATTTGAAAATAGAATATCCATTCAACAAATTTGAGTATGTTGAATGAAGGTGATCATTTTCAAAAGTGTGCTTTTAAAAAAGAGGGAAACTCCAACTCTAGCATATGTGAAATATGTTAAGTGGAGTTTCACTTTTATGCTATGATTTTATTTGAAAATAAAATCTCAATTCAACAAATTTGAGTATAATGAATGAAGGTGGTCATTTTCAAAAGTGTGATTTTGCAAAAGAGGGAAACTCCAACTCTATCATATGTGAATTATGTTAAGTGGAGTTTCAATTTTTATGTTATGATTTTATTTGAAAATAGATCACCATTCGACAAATTTGAGTATATTGAATGAAGGTGGTCATTTTCAAAAGTGTGCTTTTGCAAAAGAGGGAAACTCCAACTCTAGAATATGTGAAATATGTTAAGTGGAGTTTCAATTTTATGCTATGATTTTTTTTTGTAAATAGAATCTCCATTCAACAAATTTGGGTATGTTGAATGGGGATAACTACTTTAAAAAAGATGCTTTGAAAGATGATTTTTATTTTATTTTGAAAAGAACCTCCATGTAACAATCATGGGATTGTTAGATGAGGTTTGGTTATATGAGTTCTGAGCTTTTTGAATGTTTCTTATGAATATTGTGCAAGATCTTTTGTTATGTAAATTTTTAAAAAGTGCATTTGGAAAGTGGCATTTTTGCAAAAGAGTTTATTTTCTTAAATTTGAGATCAACCATACCTCACCAAGCTAGTGGTGAGGAGGTTCTATGTTTTTTTCATCTCCTTTTATTTATTAATTTTATTTTTCACCTATTAGGAGACCCAATAAGAGTTTCAAGACCTATAAGGTGTGAGGTCCTAAAACCTAGAGGATATTGGCTAGCTTTTCTTATGAATGAAATAAGCTAAGTGGTAATGGGAGGAAAGATAAACTTTAGCTCATATGAAATACAAGTCCACTATCGATGCTTGGAGACAACAATTGTCTACTAAAGATGGAGAGAGGAACTTTTCCCAGTGGAGTCACCAAAAAAATCTGTGGTGTTTGTTTTCGATTATATGTATATGGGGGACACCATGTACATATGAGGGTGTACTTTTTGAGGTGATCGGGTATGACATCAAGGAATAGTGCACTATCTCGAAAGATAGAAATCATTACCCTACAATGGACCTAATCACCTGTGGTGAAATATTTTTTATATATTCCTGCCTTCCATCTCTTTTTTTTAGAAAAGGAAAGATAAATGAAACCAGGAATATATAAAAAAATATGTCTTGTTGGGATGCCACGTAGATCCGTAGATATTTTATTAAGGTGATCGAGTACGATATTGAAGAGAGGTGTACTATCTTGAGAGATAGAAGTCACCACCCTACAATGAACCTAATCACTTGAATAAGAACTCCTAAAGACAATGGGTCTACATATGTATCAGATATTCTTCCCATACTTTGCATGGAAAAGTAAAGCAGGATTTATTTTAAATCAGGTTCGTTAAGTTCCCTACAGGGGCAAGCCCCCATAGTTAATTACATCTCAAGGAAGGGGATTCCTTAGAAATACTCTCCATTAAGGTAAATGATCATTATATTTAAAAATTTTGATAAGGTAGGACTATCAATCAATTAGTTTATTTTTGAAGATCAAATGGGATTGATCAAAGAGAGAGTTGTTATCGAAGCCAAATGAAGATAAGTAGGAGAGACTCACAATATTAGAAAACCTAGTGAGCATCTCAAACTATCCTATGGTTTGGCTTTACATTTTTGAAGTTGATTTAATTTATTTGAGTTGAATTTTTCATTAGAAATTTAGGGTTTATGATTCCATAATAGAAGATTATGGAAATTCTAAGAGGTAAGGATTTATACTTATGGCTCACAAAGGGGAGAAGCAATCTCAGAACCTAAATCTAGGGAGATTTGGTGAGGGCCAAAAGCAAACCTAAATCTAAGGTGAAAATGGGTATTTGGTTTGCCTCCACAAGAGAGGATAAATCACTCGACTGCTTAGACTTACAACCACCTAGAGGTGGCCGCCAAATAACTCTTCCTATGATTTTAAATTCATGTAGGCAACTCATACACTTTATGCAAGATAGCTAGGCTATTATTTATTTAAAAAGAGGCTAAGTCCTAAACTCGCTCCCTAAAGACTAGATCATGTACTGGGCATGAGTAATGACCTAAATCTAATGTAAATCATATTACATTTTGTTTTCATTTTTTGACATCCATTTTGACTCCAGCTTATAGGATTCATATGCCTAATGCATGAGAAATAAGATTATTGGCCAAAATCAGTAAGAAGGGAGGAGGTGTGTTTCCACCATGGCTCTCAAAGGTCAAGTCAAGTTTCTCTGGCAAAGGTGAAAGCCCTCCAATCAAGAGTGAAATAAGATACTTTTGTGCATGATGTTATAAAAGAAATACTTATCCAACTAAAAGGTTGATAATTCTTTTATCTTGATTTTTATCCTAAGCTTTAGGTGAGGTTATGAGTTCTTTATTTTAATTTTGAATAGTTAAATTTGGTAGAAGATTTAATTTTTCCTAAGAGCCTAATCATCATCCAGGCCATACATAAAGCAAGGAAGAAACTAGAAAACATGTCATCTTAATGCACAAGCTAAACAAATCCTCAATCAATTTATAAAGCTAATGCAAAAGAATAAGAGGTCATTTATGGTCGGGCACCACCGCACAAACCCAAAACAAATTGGGTAGCCAAGCTCTACCCTTATACAACCCAAATTACAAATAAACTAAATACAATTAATACATTATGGGTGTCTTCATGCTTCATTTCTTCATTCTTCTTTTTTTTCTTCTTTTTCTTTTCTTCTTTCCTTTTTGGTTCCTTCTTTTAGATGGTTGGAAAGGTGGATTCTCCAAATGCTTCACATAGTATATAAATAAGATCTTATGACCAATGCTCATCCTAATCCCCATAACAATCATACCAAAATCCTAATTGCAAAAAATACATGAAAAGGTAAAATGGAAATCTAACTAATACCTACAAAATAGAGATTAGCTAAAATGCACCATACAAATCCCAAGCATGTATATTGGACTTAACACCCCACACATAAGTGACTAAGTCCACCTAGCCTATTGGATTATTCTTAGGGGTATAAGCACCTGCACAGTAAAAGTATTTATATTTTTATTTATTATGGTGCCCCTTAAGCACAATCCCCTACAGAAGATAATGGTTAGACTAGATCATCCCAGTCTACTCACATACACCCTAACATCCACTCTAAAATATTACATCATAAAATAAAAGCAAACATCAAACCATACACGGTCCTAACCTAAAGCTAGAAGTGATGACTTAGCCTAATATGTGTGCTTTAAGGTTTGTGTGGTATGCTCAGCTATGGCTTTAAGTTAGAATTTTCTAAGTGTGAAGAATATTCAACTTAGAGGAGAGTTTCATTTAAGTTGTTTAGATATTTTGGGTTGATTTTATTTTGTGTTTTGATTAGGTTCAAGTGAATCCTACAATTAATTACTAAGTTGTAAAGAGAGGGAAAGAGAAGAGAACTTCTCTTTCTTTCCCTAACCTAAGTAATTTCTAAAGTGGATTCTTGTTTTAGGTTTGTTTAGTGAATATTTTTATTATGTGTTTTAATTAATCCTATGTTTAGATGAATTCTAAATAAACTTATTATAAAGAAAGGCATTTTAAGATTAAGTAAAGTGAATTAAATTCATAAAATGCACATCACTTGATTTCTTTCCCAACATGTATAACATGCATATGAATAAATCCTTAGCATATCTATACACACCAAATGGAAATGTATATCACACTTTATGATGAATTCCAAGTGAGTTACTTAAAAAAATTTGAACGCTTATGATGCATGATTTTCATTAAATAGAAAAGGGGTTTCTTATCCAACTTTCACATGCACATATGAATATATGAAAGCCATAAGTGAGTACGATCCTTATGAGCACCAGGGGTGTAAGGTACAAGACCTACTTAGGGATACTTAAAGACTCGCAACCTCAGGGTTGTCCAGACTAATATACCACTTTCCTTAAATACAAGCATATGTATAAAAGAAATGAATGGAAAAGAAAGGATGCAAAAAGTTTGTATTTGTATTTTGGATTTACTCATGCAATTTATATGTGTGAATATGAAGATCCTTCTTAGATTATAACATGAAAAGGGATAAGAGTAGATTTAAGCAAGTGTTATGTTCTTTTAAAAGAACTATACACTTTGCAAATCTTATTCAAATCCATGTTAAGAGGAAAGAAAGGAAACAACATAAGACACATATATTCACATGCAAACTTATAAATAGTACACACTTTCAGTTTGGTAATTGACTCATATATTTTGAAAATAATTTGAATTTAATAGGATAATAATAATTCATATATTTTTTTTATTTTAGCCAAAACATGCAACTTGACATAAAGAAAATATTTCATTTTAATTTTGATTTTAGAAAGGCATGAATGCATGAAATCCATATGACATACAAGGAAAGAAATGAGAAGTAAAAACACATTCTCCCTAATTAATTCCTAAAGTCAATCTTATGAAATAAGAAAGTTTAAAGTAAATCAAATTATTTTAAGGAAGATTTGATTTTGTTTTGAGTTTGGTTTAATTTAATAGATGTGAGGTGAGTTTGTTGTTCCTAACCCATTCCCACATGTGTTGGTTGTTTTATTTAATTTTTAAGTAATTAGATGATTTTTTTATGTTGCTTAGGTTAAGGTATGAATTAAACATGTTTATTACCCCTTACCTATACCACCTTAACATACTTAATCAAATAATTATGAGCCAATAAGATGACAAAAAATCTCACAAGGAATTTAAATTTGCAATGCACCTAAGAAGAAAAGGGCCTAATGCAATTTGGCTCATGATTAATGATTAAATAAACTAAGGGGTTTTAACTTAAGTAATTTCATAACCTCTCTCACACATGTGAGTTAAGTTTTAATTTCTTTAATGTACTTAGGCTCTTGAACACCCAAGCATCTACCCAAGATAGATTAATTGAGTTCTGAAAAGTTTTAGAATTTTATGAAATTAATGGGTAATTAATGAATTAACCCCAATTAAGGATGGATTAAGGAAGAAAAGGGTTTAAGGAATATCTAGGAAAGTATCCCAAAATTATTCCCTAAACCTCATACTCAATCAATACTTAATTGACTCAATCGGAGAGTTAAACCACTAATTATGCCCTTAATTAGGCTTAATTACACTAAGGGAGTGATTAAAGAATGAACCAGCAATTCCCCTAATTAAGCCACCAATAAATCCCAAGAAAATTAGGGGAGGTAGGAGTCATCCCACTAAGTAAGCACAAAAAGTTTGGGATTAATCAGAGGAGTGATTAAAGGGAAATTAGCAAAATAACATTACAAATAAAACCCAAATTCAAAAAAAAAATACTACTTAAAATCCATTGAAATTAATCTTAGAATATTCTATGTTCAATTATCTTTCATATGCAATTTATTTCATATTTTTTTATTTTTCTAAACTTATATATGAATTTTAGAAGATTTGGTGATTAATTAGAAATTAAATAATCCCTAATTATATTATTTGCTGACATGGCATGTGCTTTACACGTGGCGTGACCGGATTGGGTACTTAACCCATCACATGCATTGCGTATTTACATGCTTTCTCCTCAATTGTCCGATCAAGGATAGGATGGTTGAGATTAAAGCTGTGGATTTGAGGGAGGAAATTATAGGTGCTACACATATTAATCTCTATCATTTGTCCAAAATGTGTGGAAGGATAGCCAGAGATTCATCCCTACCACTCTCTGTAAGCCATGGAGATCGTCCATGTTTGAAGCTATGATTCGAGCTCAATTGAGCTCAGATTGGGATGAAACTCTACCCACACCATCAACATGCAACCTAGATCACATCTAACGGCTAAAATTCTATGAGATTAACATTCACTTTACAAAGCTCTAAACCATATCTAGATTAAGCTCAGAAAATGGCTAACCTCACCGGAGGTGATCACCGGCACTCGATTCCCTTGGAGAAGCTTCGTTTGGTTGAGACAAAGCTTTGTTGAAGGTTTGTTTTCGTGAAATTGAGTGGATGCTTCTGTGGACCAACTTCCCTTTTCCTTGAGCTCGGTCTTAATCAAGATGGCTCTTCCCTTTCCTTACGAACATAGGAAAGAGCTTGGGTGAGTTCGATTGGGGTCCTTGAGGGAGTGTGCAAAGGGAATTGCACAAGTTTTGAGCATGGAGTGAATTTGGTTTTTGCTGAGCTCCACTATTTTACTGAAACCAAAGAAGATGAAGTTTGATTTCACTCTAGAAGCTTGAGAGAGAATTTCTCTAACATCCCTAGGTTCAATCAAATTCGTGAATCTTGAATCAAATGAAATTAGGTGGAGTATATCTCCCAAGACAATCGATGATTGAAGGTTGCCTTGCCATTTTGATCAATTGCCTTGATTTAGTGGGTTTGTTGGGCTATTTTGAATTGCATGTGGTTTAGTTTTGGCCGGAAGAAGTGGGTGAGGTGTCCATGTGCTTGAATTGAGTGGAAGCATGATTCCCATGTGGCCATTTCAAAGCATGTGTTGGCCATTGCTAGGTTGCTACCCAAACCCATGGGTTGGGTGCACCACTCTCCCTAGTGTTCACTTGATTCACTAAGAGAGTGCCAAGTGGTTATGAAGAGGATTTGACCAAATTCTAAGGGGAATTGGCCAAAATTTACCCTATGGCCTAGGGGTAAAATAGTCATTTGACCTTGAATTCAGTTTGGGCATGTTTGGTATGATGAAAAAATAGGTTTGGCCAAGTTTCATTATATTTGGAGTTAGTTTGATGTGATTTGGCTCATGTTGACCCATTTAGGTCAAAATGGGTCAACTTGGGTCAAGTTGACCAATTGGTCAAATTGGGTCAAACCAAGGGTTGGGTCAAGTGGCCAATTAGGCTAGGTTAGGTCTAGTTGGCCAATTGAGGTTTTGATTAAGTTCAATAATCATTTTGGAATGAACTTGACCCATTGGTTACAATCAATTTGGGTGAGATCAAGCCATACTTTGACTTTGGTCAAGTCAACTTGGGTCAACTTGGATCAAGTGGCCAATTGGGCTAGGTTAGGCTTAAATTTTTACTTGGTTAAGTTCAAACATTGGTTATGAATGAACTTAGATGAATGGTTTCAATCAATTGAGTCTAATAGATTTATGTTGGGTTTCATTTTTAAGTTGACTTGGTCAACCCTTAGGTTTGACTTGGTTTGACCCATTTGATTGATTGATCATTTCATGATGATTTTGATCATGATGAGAGGTTTGAGTTGGCTTAGTTCAATCCAATTTGATTAGGATTAGAATTTGGTTCATAAGGGTACTTTAGGTCACTTTGGGTCAAGTGAGACTAAGTGGGTCAAATGGCTTGGTCAAAGCTTGATTGGAGTTTGATTTAACTCACATATGGACCCATGATTGAAATATAAATCTATTTGTAGGTGGTTTGAAGTCAAATGGGTTTTGATTCATTTGGCAATTTCAAGTTCAAGGGGTAAACATGAGTTTAACTTGGGCTTGATTTTTGAATTGAGTTTGGTTAAGTGATTGAAGTTTGTATTTATATTTGGATTCATCATTGAAGGATTGATGAATCATGAATAAAAAATCAAGAGTTTGGCTTGATTTGAAATTGATTTGGCTAAGTTCAAGATTTTGACTTGAAAGACTTAAAGTTAGATTTTGAATGAATTTGGGTTTGATTTTGGATTTGGTTTTGTTGTTTGAATTTATATTTTATTTATATATGTGAATATAAATGAGAATATAAATGGGTTATGAAAAAATTTTAAGGATTTGAAGTGATTTGAACATAACTTAGGCTAAATCCTTGGGAGGATGAAATGACATATGAATGATTTAGAGTTTGAGCATGGATTTTGGATTTGATTTTTGGCTTTAGTTTGATTGATTTAATTTATATTTCATTTATATATGTAAATATAAATGAGAATATAAATAGGTTGTGAGAAAATTTTATGAATTTGAGATGGTTTGAACTAGATTTAATTAAGAGGAAATCAAAGAACTTGGAAAATATTTCAAACTTCGAATTTCAAACATGGGCTTTAGTCATGGGGTTTCAATCATGGTCTTCCATCATTTGATATTAATTTGAGTTTGGAGAAAATTAATTAAGATTTATTTGGAGTTTGAGAAAATCAATTAGGGTTGAATTGATTTGAAGTTTATGAAAATTAGATTGATTTTGAGTTTGACTTGAAGGAAGGAAGGTGAGGAATGGTTCAAGCTAAGTGAAAATTTTCCTAACACCCTGGCATGACACATTCCTATGGCTAACCCTTCTAAGTCTCTAGGCTTGAGTCACACCAATTACTAGAAGTGTCTTAACTCTAAGGAACTCTTCAAGTCTAAGAGGAATCGTATGTCTTAGATGGAGGGTTGAGAACTCATCCTAAAAATAAATAAAGGGCCCAATGTGGTGTAACGATAAGTACACCGTATTGGTGTTGATCGAAATGATCAACAATACAAAAATATCACAAGAACTAATGGAAACAGTCTACCCTTAACCCAAGGTGTAGCAGGAATCCAGAGCTTAGTGCAATGTGGCTCTACTTATGTCCAAGACATAAGAGAGAGGGAGAAATCCACTAAGGGGTAGTGTAGGTGAACCTTCCACCAGGTTCAAGTTATCCATAAAGGGATGAGAGGTTTGATTTGAAATAAGTCTCATTGGGAGAGAAATTTGATTTGTTTAACTAAGTTCTGCTAGGAAGAGGGCTGAATTTGTTTCCATTTATGTTTAATTGTGTTTATTTTAACTCCATGAGGGATAGAAAAGTGAACTCTCCACTGGGGAAGCAAGCTAAGTCATTCACAAGGGAGGGGTTGTGAAATTTGCTGAGGGATTAGAATTCTAGATCCGCTGGAGGACTAGAAAGATTTGCATCTCACTAAGAAAAAGCAAACAATTTTATTTAGATTGATTATTTATTTTGTTTTGTTTCATTGGATTTTTTTTTTGAATTTGTTCAAATTTTTTTTAGATTTTGGAATTTGAGATGGACCTTTCGGATCACCCAGTAGGAGCCATGGAGGCCTAGACCTAACTCAGATTTACCAATCCAAAAGGGGTAGTATACTAAACACATAGAAGGACTAGCCAACCAAAGGGATGCCTTTTGGTATGCAACAGCTATACTAGGAAGAAATCATCGTAGCCTTACATCCTCCAAAGTAGGATGAGGTAATTTATTAAGTAATAAATTGAACCCAACAAGGCTAACTATTGAGTGAATGCCTTTGGATAGACTCAAAGATAGTCATTTCATTTTTTTAGATTTATTTATGGGTCCCATTATTTTGTGATGAAGACTGGGGCCATTGAGGCCTAAACTTAACTGAGATTTATCAATCCAAGGGAAAAGTCTACCAACCAAAAGGTAGGCTATCCAACCAAAGGTGCCTTCAATTTACAATGGTCAAGTCTTAATAAGAAAGCATGTGACTCACATCTTCCGTAAATAAGGAATTGGGGTGATCACCGCTTTGGGCAATAAATCAACCCGACTTAGTCACTATTGAGTGAATGTCGGGGACTTAAATTAACTCAAAGATAGTTAAAAAATTAATCATTTTTTAATTTATTTTCATGGATTTTATTGATTTGTGATGGATCAAACGAGAAGGAGCTCATATCGCCCTAGACCTATCTATATCAACCAAAGGAGTAGCTGACAATGGGAGAACTATTCACCAAAGGAGTGCCTTTGTAATGATCAATCCATGGAAAGAAAGCTTAAGGACTCACTTCCACTACAAAGACCACCGAGTGATCGCATTTGGGAAATAAATCAACACCTGTCATGTGATAGTCATGCTAGAAAGAATGCACCATAGTCTTATATCTTCCAAAGAGGAATCCGTGACCTATTCATGGAAAAATAGATTGAATCGACCTAAAAACTACAGAGTGAGTATCACTGTATTTATCTCAACGTGTAGTCGAAATTCCATAGAGAGTTCTGACATCAATGATAGGATATGCTTTCAAAAAAGGGCCCTTTAGCTTGAATTCCTAATCCACAAGGAAATATATTTTGTTTATTTTATTTATTTTAGTTTGTTTTATCATGAACCCTATTGATGGAGAGATAAAATTGAGAAGGAGCTCATCGCCTGTCTCCATTTAAACCAAGGGAGAATCTACATAATCTAACAAATTCTCCATGTGGGTGGCTACTAGAAAGGGGACCCTAAAAAAGTAACCTGTGTAGTGTCTAAATGGGGTGGCAAAGGATGTGATCCAAATAGAGTGCCCACAGGGGATGGGTTCGCTAAAGTCTTAATCTAAAACCTAAAAAATCTAATGATGCTATTATAATATTTTTTAACTTAATGAAAATATGATAAGCTAATTCTATCATAAAATTACAAAAGATAAATCTAGCATCATTATTAATGTAATTTCTAAAGTTTAAACCCTCAAGAGGAAAGTCTCCAACCCGACCCTCTGTTCAAACTAGAGTTGACAAGGTTTGGAGGACTATAAATTTTGAAATAATGAATTATCATTTGGTCTTACCGAAGTTCAAAGTTAATAAAATCTAAAATCTAATGATGCAATTATAATATTTTAACTAAATAAAAATATGAGAAGCTAATTATGTCATAGAATGACAAAAGATAAATCTATTAGCATCATTGTTGATGTATCTTTTCAAGTTCAAGATCTCAAGAAGAAAGTCTCAAACCTGATCCTCTATGCTCGAGCTAGAGTTGACAAAGTTTGGAGAATGATAATGCTTGAAGTAATTAATCATCCAATCCTCCAAGAAGATAGAAAGTTGACAAGGTCTACATCCCGGTTTGGTTTAGGATTAAGCTAACAAAACTCAAAAATCTATATCAAAAACTTATACTTGTAATTTAAAAATATGTCATGCCAAACATATTTACTTCAACTTAAACATCTTAATGTTCATACATCATTTTAAAGAACATATACTTTGTATGTTGAAGTGTTTAAGTCAAACACTTAGGAAATATGCAAGTCATATGCAAAAATAGGTATTCATCCAACTCAAGGAGCCTGGGACTCACATCTCTAAGAGTGGTGCACTCACCAGTGAGTCATTTTCATCATATAGAACATCAATCAACTTAAGTGTCCATCTTATAATCGGTATGAAGAAAGCTCGGGGACTCACATCCTCTAAAGAGAAACATTTGGGATAGTCTATCTTCGCTTGATAGTGACGCCCATCCGGCTTAATGAGTGAATGCCATTGGAGGACTTACATCAACTCAAAAGTAATCAAGAGGAAAGGAGGCTCGAGGGACTTATCCTAAACCTCATATACCAAGTGAGTGCATGATTATCAAGGGAAAGGTGGACTCACATCTTCTTAAGCAAAGTCAACATGAGGCTACATCGCAAGGAAGCTACCATAATAATAAGCTCGTTTGCAATGATCAAGAAAGAAATGAAAATATCCTCCAACAAATGACCACTGGGTGACATACTAGCAAGGTATGGACCCAACCTAGAGTGAGTGAGTACGGGGCTCATCAAAAAATTTGAGATAAAATATTTGTATTATTTTATGCAGTGTGATGCCTCTGGGACTCTTACACCTATTCTAATAAGACTGGAGGTTGTGTTTGGGATGTGAGAGATGCTTGAGGACTCTTACACCTATTTTAATAGCGCCGAAAGGTTGTGTTTATGATGTGAAAGAGGGATAGGATGTCATTGGGGGACTCTTACAACTACCTTAAACACGTCATGGCAGATGTGCCAGATAAGCAAATAATGCTTCCCAAGAAGAGAAGATTTAAATCAAATGGAAATTTCATTGCTTGATAGAATTGTTTTCAAACATAATTTATTTCATGGGTAATATTTCTTTAGGTAAAGCCCATTAATTGGAACCATCGAGTGTTCCCCTTTACAATCGATGAGGTGATATGAATCTCCTTGGTAGGCCTTCTCTATAGCATAGGGGCCTTCCTAAGTGGGTCCAAACTTGCTTCCCATCTTTCAAAGGGCAACAATTGGTCTCCTTAGGACTAACACAAGTTCTCCTACTTTGAGAGACCTAGGTTGGGCTAGCTTGTTGTGAGCTTGAATCATTTTGGCCTTGTACAACTCGAGGTTTTGCCCAGGGTGACTCTCCTAAACCTTGAGCTCTTCTAACCACAACTTTGCATTCCACTCAAGTGATCTGCCACCACCGCTACCGTGATGGGAGTTGAACTTATAAAGGTAAAATAGCAATACACTAAGGAAAATGGAGTAGACTAAGTTCAAGATGTGGGTGCAAGAGACTCAAATTTCAACACCATGCCACTATTGTTTATTATCATCAAGAGTCTCTTCAATATATGGATGAGAGTTTTGTTGAATGCTTTAAAAGCCATTTTTTAGTAGTAGATAGAAGAGTATCTCCAATTTACCTTGTCTCTGCAAAGCTATTAATCTTCTTTTTTGAATGCATTCATTATCGATATAATTCATCGAGGCACTCAACATATATGATATGATTCCTCAAAAATTGAAGCACATGATTATCTCTGAGTGGGATGGCCTCTCCCACTGAAAACCAATTGGCAAATGAATGAACGACCCTTCAAAGAAGGAGGATCGATTGGACCCACAATATTGGTACCAACACTCACATGGCCATGAAGCCAATGTAGGGTGTAGAATATTGGGTTAGTGGAGGACACCGTGTACGATGACAAGCTACATCCATGCAATAATCATTGAAGGCTAGTATCCAAGTCATTTGATCTTTATCTTCATCTTCGACCAGACCACAGTTCATAGACCAATGTTTTCATTATAATGTCATGGGCTTCATGTTTGTCTAACCAGCGTAGCTACATTTGGTCAAAGAATCGGCAGTACATGGTGCCATGAACGAGAGCATAGAAGAGAGCTCTATATTTCACCTGATGGGCATATGACTTTTCTTGAGGTAGTTTGTCAGTGTTCAAATAGTCTATAAATTATTGCCTCCAATCCAGCCCATCATCCTTTTTGGCAATGGAAACCTCCCCTTCAAGAGAAAGTCTCTCGATGAGTTCAGCATCAATAAGGGATAGGATAAGTTTGTTAAAGATCTGGGTCATGGCCCATCGGTATGTAGCACCAGTATTTTTAAGGCTAAAAGGAATGACCTTATAACAAAAAATTCTGATCGTGGTTCAAAAAGCGATGTTTCTTTCATCTTCATGAGACATCTTAATTTGGTTGTAGCTAGATGGCCCATCCATGAAAGAGAACACTGCATGAGATGAGGCGATGTCCACCATTAATTCTGGTATAGGAAGAGAAAACTTATCCTTACATGCCTTGTTTAAGTCCCCAAATCGACGCAAATGTGAATTTCTCTCGTTTTCTTCTTAACTAGTAGATAATCAAGCAACTGTGTAGGGTTTTTTCCATCAAACCAAGATCAACACGCTTTGACTTCAAAAATGACCTATTGTTAGATTTCTAATCGCATGCATCTAGGAGCTTGCTTGATAGGAGTAGCATTAGGATATATTTCTAGCTTGTGGACTACTAAGTTAGGATATAATCTGGGAATCTCTTTATAACTCTATATAAAGTAGTCTTTAAACTCAATCAATAGCCTAACTAAGTCATTGGTTTCTTCTTCATTCATCAATGAACCATGTTGGGTGGATTTTCTACCGCCCAGGTTGATTTCTTGTTGTTGAATTGTTGACCTCATTTTTAGATTGAGTTCTCAACACCTCCTTCTTAGATATAGGACTACTCTTAGACTAAAGGAGTTCCTTAGTCTTAAGACACATCTAGTGATTAGGTGGACACTCAACCTAGCCCTAGAAGACTTAGAAGGGTTAACCATAGGAATAGGTCATGCCTTAAGGGTGTTAGAAAATTTTTTACCCTTAACTTGAACCATTCTTAACCTTCCTTCCTTCAAGTCAAAACTCCAAATCAATCTTATTTGATTTTCTCCAAACTCAAATCAACTCCATATGATTGAAATCCATGATTGATATTCATGATTGAAATCTATGATTGAAACCCATGATCAAAATCCATCAAAATTCCTAAGCTCAAGTTTTCCAAAGTCCTTAATCTTCCTCTTAAGGACTTAGCCAAAATCAAAAAATCAAATCAAATCAAATCTTTGAGATTTTCTCATAATTCATTTATATTCTCATTTAAATCCACATATATAAATGAAATATAAATTCAAACCAATCAAATTAAACTCAAAATTCCAAATCAAATCTAAAAATCTTTCTTAAGTCATTAATTCTCCATTAATGGACTTAGCCTAAATCATGATCAAATCATATCAAACTCTTGAGATTTTCTCATAATTCATTCATATTCTCATTTATATTCACATATATAAATGAAATATAAATTCAAATCAATCAAACCAACTTCAAAAATTTAAACTCCAAATCCAAAATTTTCCAAAGTCCTTTAAATTCCCATTAATGGACTTAGCCTAAATCATGATTAAACCTCTTCAAATTTTGAAATTTTCTCATGATCCATTTATATTTTCATTTATATTCACATATATAAATGAAATATAAATTCAAACAATAAAAACTACTTCCAAAAATCAAACTCAAATCCACTTAAATTTCAACCTAAGCCTCTCAAGTCAAAATCTTGAACTTAGCCAAATCAACTTCAAATCAAACCAAACTCTTGATTTTCTCCCACGATTCAATCAAACCTACAATCATGAACCCATATATAAATCCAAACTCCAATCAAACAATCAAAACCTAGTTCAAAAATCAAACCCAAAACCCCTTCATATTCTTTCTTTGAATATGAAATTGTCAAATGAATCAAAACCCATTTGACTTCAAACCACCTGAAAATGGATTTATATTTCAATCATAAGTCCATATACAAGTTCAATCAACTTTAAATCAAGCTTTGACCAAGCCATTTGACCCACTTAGGCTCACTTGACCCAAAGTTACCTAAAGTACTCTTATGAGCCAAATTCTAATCATAACGAAATTGGATTGAACCAAACTCATCTTTGCCTCTCATCATGATCAACAATCATCATGGGATGATCAATCAATCAAATTGGGTCAAACCAAGTCAAACCTAAGGGTTGACCAAGTCAACACTTAACCAAAAATAAAACCTAACATAGTCAAAACCCACCATAGGCCAAATTGATTGAAATCATTGATCTAAGTTCACTCATGACCTATGTTTGAACTTGACCAAGCCAACATTTGAGCCTAACCTAGCCTAATTGGCCACTTGACTCAAGTTGACCCAACTTGATGTAAAAAGTCAAAATGTGTGAAACTTGATCTAAGCCAAATTTATCCAAACCAATGGGTCAAGTTCATTCCAAATCACTTGTTAAACTTAACCAAAGCCTCAATTGGCCAACTAGACCTAACCTTGCCCAATTGACCTTAGACCCAACTTGACCTAAACGGGTCATGTTGAGCCAAATTTGAACTTAACAAAAATTAATTGGAAACAAAGATACCAATCCACTCCATATGACTAACATAACCTAAACCTACCCTTGACCTACCTTAGATAGGTCAAATGAGTCAAATAGGTCAACTTTACCCATTTGACCTAAATGAAGTCATATGAGCCAAATTCAAAACTATACAAAATTGAATCAAACCAAAGCCACCAAAATATTTCAAATGGTCATATGAACTTGACCCAACCCTTGGTTTGAACCAATTTGACCAATTGTCAAATTGACCCAAGTTGAACCATTTTGACCTAAATGGGTCAACATGAGCCAAACCCTATCAAATGAATTCCAATTCTCATGAAACTTGGCCAAACCTAGTTTCTCCACATAGCCAACATACCCAAAGTGAAAAAGAAATAAAATGACCATTTTACCCCTAGTCCATAGAACAAATTTTGGCTTAATCCATGGGTAATTTGGTCATACCCCCTTCACATTCACTTGAGGCTATCCTAAAAGCTCAAGGAGACCTAGTGAAGAGTGGTGCCCCAAACCCAATGGGTTTGGGTCAGCCCAATTGGTCCCTAGACCAAACCCGACACCATGAGTCAAAACTCCAAATTCAAAACCCATCTCCCACTCAAATTCAAGCACATGGGAGGTTGGCAATCCACTCCTTGGCTAAAATCGGTCAAGTGCACACTCCTAACTGATCAAACAACCCACTTCCTAAGCTCCATTGATCAAAAATGGCAAGAGGATGGACGGCCATCCGATCCTCCAAGGGGGGATATACTCCCTCTAATTCATTTCAATTCTAACTTCCCCTTTATCGATTGAAGCAAAGAAAATTAGAGCAAGCCTTAGAGAGTATTTTGAAGCTTCTTAAAAGGATTTAAAAACTCCATTTCTTAATTTTTAGAGTTTTAAAAATAGGGGAGATCTATTGAAGAGCCAACTTCCTCTTCACTCAATTTCACTTCAATTTCTTTTGCATACTCCATCGAGAGGCAAGTCGAAAACCCAAGCTCTTTTGAATTTCCAAAGGCAAGGGAGACCTAGCTCATCAAAGCCACAAGGAGGAGGTGGTCAAACCACTCAAGTCAAAATTTCAACAAGGCTTCATCTCAACTAGGCGAAGCTTCTCCAAGGGAATCGAGCATAGGTGATAACCTCCGGCAAGGTATGGAATTTTTTGACCATTAAACTCAATGTGTTGTGGAGCTTTGTGAAACAAATTTTAATCCCATGGAGTTTTGATAGTTGAATGTGTCGCTCTTTAGCTTAATATTGTGTGGGTTAAGTTTGGTTTGAATCTGAGCTTAATCGAGCTCGGATCATCCCCTTGATCATGGATGATCTCTGTTGATCAAGGAGAAGAACTTGGGAGATCTCAACCATCCATCTGCGCATTTTGGATGGACGGACGAGATAATTCCCCATGTTTAGAAATCCTTATCCATTTTAAAACTATGGGGAGATATTTGGCCATCCAATCTTTGATCGGACGATAGAGATCAAACCGCATCCACCGCCAACCGCCAATTTGGATTTGACAACTTAAGTGAATCCCTCACGGTGTGACATGTGTAAACCACGCTGACCGCCGCCACGCGTCGCACCATGAGTAGTATGGTTAGTTAAAATGTTTTAATTAATTCTAATTAACCTAGGGATCTTCTAAAATTCTTAACTACCTCTAAAAAATTCAGAAAAAATATGAAATAAAATCTTATGGAAAGATAATTCAACTTAGAATATTTTAAAATTAATTTCAATGGGTTTTGAATTATAATTTTCTCTGATTTTGGGTTTTCTTAGAAACTTCATTTTGTTAATTACTTTTTAATTAAACCTCTGATAAATCCCAAATTTCTTGGGTATATTTTAGGGGATGACTTCTACCTCCCCTAATTTTCTTGGGATTTATTGAAGTCTTGATTAGAACAATTGCATATGGATTTCTTAATACCCTCCTTATGTAATTAAGCATAATTAAGGTGTAATTGGTGATTCTAATCCATGATTAGGGTTGATTAAGGTCAGATCCAGTAAGTTGAAGGTTTATGAAATAATTTTGGGTCATTTCCCCTAAGCTATTCTCCAAACCCCCTTTTCTCTCCTTAATCCTCTCTTAATTAAGGGCTAATTTATTAATTATCCCCTTAATTAATTTCTAAAAATTCTAAAAATGTTCCAAAACTTAATTAATCTACTTTGGGTAGATGCTTAGGTGTTTGATAGCCTAAGTTAAATTAAGGAAATCAAAACCTAATTCATAAGTATGAAAGGGTATTTTGAAATCACTTAAGCTAAACCCCTTAGCTTAATTAACCTTTAATTGTGAGTCAAATTGCATTAGGCCTCTTTCTTATTGCAATTTAAATTCCTTGTGAGTTTTATGTCATCTCATTGGCTTATTTGGTTAATTATTCTAAGGTGGTGTAGGTAAGGATTAATTAAGTCACTTAATTCAACCTTAACCTAATTAATGTATAAAAATGGATTTAATTATCTAAAAATTAAATAAAAATATCAAACACATGCGGGAATGGGTTAGAACAGTAAACTTATCTCACCTTTTCAAAAAATTAAATTAAACTCCAAACTAAACAAAAAAGCACATTAAATTCACTTTAATTTATTTTAAACTTTCTTTTTCTATAAGAATGTCTTAAGGATTTAATTAAAGTGAGTTTGTTTACATGCTTTAATTACTTTGAATCTTTCTCCCAAAAACATGTTAAATTTGTATGTCATGTGGTTTCATGCATTCATATTTTTCAAATTTAAATTTAAAAATGAAATTGTTTTACTTTATGTCAAATTTGCATGTGTTGGCTAAAATAGAAATGTGAGTTGCTATTATCACTACTAAATCCAAATTATTTCCAAAACATATAAATCAAATATCAAATCTGAAAGTATGCTACTTATATTCTAATTATAAGCTTGCATGTGAAATAATATAAAGGTATGCTTAGCATAGGTTTCCTTTCTCTCTTTTGTTCGTATAGTTTTGAATAAGAATTTTGTGAGATATATGATCCATTTGAAAAGGACCTAATACCCACCTAATTTCATATCCTATTCATCCCTATGCTATCACATAAGAGGGGCTACATATAATTGCATACATAAATTGCATAAACAAAATGAATCCATTAATGCAACTTTGCATTTTTTTTCTTTTCCATTTCATTTCTTTTATACACATGTTTGTATTTAAGGAAAGTGATATATTAGTCTGGACAACCCCGAGTTTGTGAGGCTTTAAGTAACCCAAAATAGGTTTTATACCTTACACCTCTGGTTAACAATGGTCCTGTACTCACTTATGTCTTTCTTACTTTCATGTTTGTATGTGAAAAATTGGATAAAGAAACCCTTTTCTACTTAAGAAAAAGCATACATATTCAATTTCAAAATTTCCTTAAATGGATTACATAGCATGCATCATAAAGTGTGTTAAATACTCTCATTTGTATGCATAGATATGCTTAGGGTCCATCCATATGCATGTTATATATGTCGAGAAAGAAATGAAGTAATGTGTGTTATGTGAATTTTGATTCATTTTATTTAATCTTAAAATTCCTTTATTTTTGAATAGGTTTGTTTAGAGTCCATCTAAACTTAGGATTAACTAAAAAATATTTAATCAAAACATTCACCTAAACAAAACTAAAATGAACCTAATTTAGAAATTACTTAGGTTAGAAGGAAAGAGAAGTTATCTTCTCTTTCCCTCTCTTCATAACCTAGTAATTAATTGTAGGATCCACTTAAACCAAATCAAAACATGAAATAAAATCAGCCCAAATCAATTAAACAACTTAATTAAACCCTCCTCTAAGTTGAACATGTTCTGCACACTTAGAAAATTTGAACCTAAAGCCATAGCTAAGCATACCACACAAACCTTCAAAGCACGCACATTAGCCTAAGTCACCACTTCTAGCCTTAGGTTAGGTCGGTGCATGGTTTGATGCTTTATTTTATTTTGTGATATATGTTTTAGACTGGATGTTATGGTGTATGCTCGTAGAATGAATGGTAGGATGCTCTTAGTCTAACTATTCTTTTCTGCAGGGGATTGTGCTTAAGGGGTTTTATCATAAATAAAAATATAAAAATGTTTTTGCTTGGAGGTTCTTATACCCCTAAGCATAATCCATAGGCCAGGTGGACTTATTCACCCATGTGTGGCGTGATAAGTCCAATATACATGCTTGAGATTTGTGTGGATGTTTTTAGCTAACCTTTATTTTACAGGAGTTAGTTAGATTTTTATTCTTTCATTTTCATGTAAATTTGTGCAATTAGGATTTTGGAATGATTGTTATGGGTATTAGGATGAGCATTGGTCATAAGATCCTATCTTATGCACCATGTGAAGCTTGGAGCATCCACCTTCCAACCATCCAAAAGAAAGAACCAAAGAAGAAAGAAGAAGAAAAAAGAAAAGAAGAAGAAAGAAAAATAAAGCTCTAAGACCCCCATAACAATGAGTTCCTTGCTTAATTGTAATGTAATTCATTTGTAATTTGGGTTGTATAAGGGTAGAGCTCAGCTAGCCAATTTGATATTTTTTAGTTTGTGCGGTGGTGCCCGACCACAATGGCCTTTTATTCTTTTTTTGCTTAGATTTATAAATTGATTGATGATTTGTTTAGCTTGTTCATTAAGTGACATACTTTTCCTAGTTTCTTTCTTGCTTTATGTATGGCCTGGATGTAGATTAGGCTCTTTAAGAAAAAATAAATCTTTTGCCCAACTTAACTACTCAAAATAACAATCAAACAACTCATAACCTCACCTAAAGCTTTGGTTTAAAATAAAGATAAAAGAATTAGCAACCCCTTATTTGGATGAGCATTTCTTTTATAATATCATGCACAATAGTATCTTATTTCACTCTTGATTGGAGGGCTTCCACCTTTGCCAGAGAAACTTGGCTTGACTTATGAGAGCCATGGTGGAAACTCACCTCCTCCCTTCTCGCTGATTTTAGCCAATAACTCTATTTCTCATGCATTAGGCATATGAATCCTATTAGCCTAAGTCAAAAATGATTGTCCAAAATAAAAATAAAATGAAATTTGATTTGTATTAGATTTAGTTCATTTGAAGCACGCCCTATACATGACCTAATCTCTTTTAGGAGTAAATTTAAGAACTTAGTCTCTTTCTAAATAATAACAGCCTAACTATCTCACACAAGCATAAAGACTTGCCTACATGTATTTAAAATCATAGGAGGAGTTAGTTGGCAGCCACCCCCAGGTAGTTGTAAGTCCAAGCTATCGGTGATTTGTCCTCTTGGAGGCAAATTACCCATTTTGTCTTAGATTTTGTGCTTTCCGCCAAAGCTCCCTAGATTTAGGTTCTGAGGTTGCTTCTCCCCTTTATGAGCCATAAGCTTAAATCCTCACCTCTTAGGTATTTCCTTAATCTTGTATTAAGGATTCATAAGTCCTAAATTTCTAATAAAAAATTTAAGTTAAACAAATTAAATCAATTTCAAAAATATAAAGCCCAATCATGATAGTTTGAGATGCTCGCTAGGTTTCCTAGCATCATGAGCATCTCCTACTTATTCTCATTTGGCTTCGATAATAAATCTCTCTTTGATCAATCCCAATTTATCTTCAAAAATAAATCAATCGATTGATAGTCCTTTCCTATTAAAATCTTTGGAGACAATGATAATTTACCTTAATCAAGAGTTTTTCTAAAGAATCCCCAATCTTTAGGATGTAATTACCTATGGGGGCTTGCCCCTGTAGGGAACTTAATGAACCCAATTTAAAATAAACCCTGCTTTAATTTTCCATGTAAAGTAGGGGAAGAATCTCTGGTACCCTTCGAAGACCCAACGTCCTTAGGAGTCTTTATCTTGGTGATTAGATCCATTGTAGGGTGGTGACTTCTATCTTTCAAGATAGTACACCTCTCCTTAATTTCGTACTCAATCACCTTAATAAGCACATCTGTAGATCCATGTGGCATCCCAAAAGATGATTTTTATAGTCTTATCTTTCTTTTCTCAACATAGATTTGAAAGGCGACTCTATAGGAATTTTTCAACCAGACATGAATGAATCTCCTCTTCAAATTTTGAAAGTGCATCCTTGATCTGAAGATCATCTGGATCATCTGAGGTTTCTAAACACACATTCTCATAACTATTGGTGTTGGGTGAAAAGAATCTATCAGACTCAAATGATTGGTAACCACTAAGTAGTAATCATCATCATCGACTGGATCCACTATACTAAATCCTAATCCCATTCTTGATTATGCTTCCCTGCCTATATTGTTCCACAGCTTCTCAAAATACTCTGACCTATTCCTGGACCATGTATGAGAAGCCAAACCTTTCTGTATAAGATTATGAACACAAATTGAGTAAAAGTCAAGCGGTAATTCCATTAATTATTTAAATGAATCCTCCTCAAGTTCTACATGAGCTTCAGGCTTGAAGATGATGATCCCAGAAAGAATCTCTTTGACTTCTTATCTTTGGAATACATAGGGGCTTCCTTAACTACTAAACCTTCATCTTTTTTAGATGAAAGTGAGATTAGAGCTAAGGTTCCCAGCTGTTGCCTAATAGTCTTACATAAACTTGATTCTAATATTTTGTTTTCTCTGGATGCCTGATCTTCATCACTGTCTGGATCGAAAGACACCTTCAATGGAACCCACTGAGAGGGATTGGCTGGTACACTAATCATATTAGACTCATCCTCTGAGCTGGATACCAGTCTATGTGAATAGTATGGGTACTCCTACGAACTAGAACATAATCTATGTTGGCTAATGGCCAACCAAGGGGTCTTCCACCTCTAGAATTGCCTCTATTTTTGAATTTACCTCTGCCTGGTGGAGGTTGAGTCATTCTACCCACACGTCCATATGATGGAATGGACTATGAGTGGAAAGTGATATGCGGCTCTATTTCTTCTTCAATTCCCCTTTCTTGTTCACTTGGATTTTTATTTTTCTTTTCTTTTCTTTTGCTCTTTCTTTTTTTTTATTTTCTTTTTATTTTGTGTTTGAATTTTGTCCAAGTTCATGAGAAAGGGTGTGTTGAGGAAGATAGTAGGTCTCATCCTCATAAATCTTAACCTCTCTAACTAAGAATGGCTTTTCATCTCCATTGACATGGTATCCAATCCAATCATTTTTGAACTTGATGCACTGATGAAGGGAGGATGAAATTATCTTATTTTGATGTATCCAAGGTCTACCAAGAAAATCAATGAATGAAGTATTTCAATCAATGATATAAAACTTGGCTTCAGTCTTCAAGTCACCTATCTCCAAAGGTAACACTATGGAACCTAAAGCCCTCTCGCCTTGTTCATTGAATCCTCTCAGCATCATTTGGTCTCCTCAAAGTGTGAGATGTCAATCCTCAAATAGATAAGAGTCTTTAGACTCATAATGTTCACCAATGCACTTGGATCAATGAGAACATTATCCTGAATCTTCCCATGTCAACTGTGATGTAGATGGGACGGTTGTGCTCCAAGTCCCCTAAAAAATGATCTTCATCTGTGAAAGTGATCCCCTAGGCTTCTTTTGCATAATGTGCCTCTTCACCAATAGCGATCAGCTAAGTTAAGTATATCAAGATCAAGGAGAGCCTTGATTAATGACTCCCTCATCTCTTTGGATAAGACAAGGGAATCTTATCTGCTTAACTTAGATGGAAACTTTCTTAGATGATAGAGGACATTGTAATCCACCTTGGGCTGATCCTCCACAAGCATATCTAAGGGTGGAGCATCTTGTAGTAGGGCTTCTCGATTCTCTATACTAATGACTTGTTTCCCTCTATCTTGAGATGCTGCCCTAGGAGGTAAAACCTTGCCACTACGGAGGTTGACTTTGGTGATCTCTTATAACAGGATAATAGAAGGTTCTATGTGCACATCAGACTCACCTGTAGTTTCTCCTATGGGGCCCTCAAAATTGGATGATTTCAAGTCTATCTCAAGAAGTGAACCCATAGTATTCAGAGTAGGAACGTCCAACTCTGAATCAGAAAGAGGGAGATCGGAATTTCTATAGTTATTTTAACTTAAAGAGTTGTCATTATGAATAAAAGTAGACAACCCATCAGAAGTGACACAGATGTAAGTCAAGCTAGCTTTATTCTTCAATTTCTTGCATTTGATAATAGGTACAAAGTAGAAATCAAGTAAAGTAAGAGGAGTAAGGTATTTGGTGCCCTTATCCGCCGATACAAGAGTTCTACTAGTAGAAGAAGAAGAGTTAGCTGAAGTAGGAGAAGTCTTTGATGTGGTAGCTGTAACGATAGACTAGAGGTTGGACTCAGTCAGTGGTTGTGCTATTGGACTATCCTGGGCTGGCAGAGGCTACTGCTGCTACTGAGCTCCCCCTTTCCTTGAGTTAGCACTAGCAACTTACAAACCTTACTTGATGTTGGAGGTTTGAGCTGACTCAGGCACCTGCAAGAAAAGTTTCTTGATCTTTTGAATGATCTTTTTAGAGGTTTTGGCAAGGATATATCCTAACCTTCTTTGGTTTTGGAAAGATCACAAGTATCCCCAAGGATTACCCTAATGGAACTGGATGGTTGTTCCATAAGGTATTCCTTCAAGATAACTATAACACCAGTCTTGAAGCTATGTTCATGCCAATCCTTGAAGGTAAAGCAATCTTCCAAAACATGACCTAGCATATGGTGGTAGGGGTAAAAGTTAGAATCATGGCTTTTTCCTACTTCCTCCGGTCGCCTAGGTTCGAGTAGTTGAAAATCAGGCTTCTTTAAGAGGTTCTTAAAGATCTTCCCGATTACCTCCCTCCTAAATAAATAAGATTTGTTAAGCTTATCTAAAAGAGTAAGTGGATCATAGCTACCTGGCGGGTGGATATGTGTACCGCTGCTGCTGGTGATGTGGCTAAGGAGGTGTAATTGACCATGGAGGTTTGTGGAGGTCGAGGTGGTAAAGGAGGTGGAAGTGAAGGTTGTTGAGGTCATGGTCTCTTAGACTGATCTCTAGATGGTTGCTTCCCTTATCCACCACTGTCACTATTCTCGGCTTCTTCTTATAGACCTTATGGCTTTGGCTTAGGCAACTGATCCTGAAAAGGTAACTATTTGGCCTCTCCTTGTAGACTAGCTGCCTTATTGATTTTCTTCTTAAAAGTTTTGATAATGAAGCCCTTAAGCATGAAGGTGATCAGCCCATGGATATTCTTTAGAAGAATCTCAATGGAATGTTGTTCAGATAGCTACAGCTCATATTTCATACCCAAGTTATGCCATCTGAGAATAGTCAACAAGAGACTCACCTAGGTGTTGTTATGCTACTGAGATCGCCCACAGTAACCCTTTGCTGAGCTTCAACAAACCTCTTGATGAAGAGTTGCTCCAACTCAGCAAATATCTTTATTGAACTATTAGGAAGGTCAGCATACTAGTCAAAAGCTATCCCTGCTATGCTACTGACAAAAAGGCAAAAAAGCAAAGCGTCGCTGCCACCAGTGTTGCAATAATTGGCTCTAAAATGGGCAATATGTTGTGTCAGGTTTTCACTTCCATCAAAACTCTTGAAGGAAGGTGGCAAGAACTCCTTGGAATATTGGATTACATCAAATTATTTCGGGTAGGGTCTACCCTTTGGAACTAATGATCCTCCCCGAGCTTAAGCCAATGCTTCTTTCACTTGCTGCTCAACCATGGACTTTATGTCTTTTTCTTGTATGGAGGTACTTTCCACTACCTTCCTATACATGCTAGTGCTACCTTTCTCGGTGTGAGGTAAGGTCTTGGCTAGGTCCAAGGCATGCACTAACTCTAGCTGACTAGTCTCAGTTGTGGTACAATGAACTGTTGGTGCTTATTTCTGAAGTATTGAGATTGCTGCTAACAAGTCCTCAAGCTGCTTTGCCATTTTATCTATCTTTTCATCTTTCTATTTTCATTGTGTTAGGAGGTATTGATGCGAGTGGATTGTGTCTTCCTGCTCGACATCATCACCTTCCATAAATTGCTACTCTATGAGGAGGGATCCTCTGGTATCTACCATTCACACCCCAGCTAAGGCTCCCAACAAATCATCTTCATTAGGATCAAAGCTGATCTTCTCCTCATCAGACAAGTCATACCCCAGAATTTCTTTCTTTCATAAGATAATGTGCCACTATGTCCTCTAAAGAATGATCAATCACAAATTTGGCTAATTTGGTTATCACTCATCATGTACCGAGGCACCGGTCCATCGGAGAATCAATCCTATGAGGATTGTACTCACTAGAAGAGACACAATCCTAACTATCACTTACTCTAAAAGGTGTGACACTCCTAGGAGTCTCTATTATCATGGGTGCAATAGAGCTATCATATGTCCCCTCTACAATAGCTGCAACCATCTCTATGTCCTGTTAAATTAGTGGTGTTGGTGAAAGGATGACCACTATGCTTCGGGGTCGCCATTCCTTTCACACCACCAAAGGTCAACAGAGAGCTTCACCTCACCACAAGGTGGGTGTAGATGGACTAGGATCCTTCATTGTACACCAACAGGTATGCTTCTTCCCCAGTGGCCTTCATGGCCTTGATGTCGCTGTCGCTGAACATGGTGATGGTGGATGGGGTGTAGCGGTGGTGGAGACAAAGACTAACTATCTAACAAAGACCCTCCTCCTGATGGGTCATCCCAAGAAGCAAAATGGTGTGGTGTAGGTAGGCTGCCGATGGAAAATCAATGAGTGCAAAAGCTTCCAACTGGCGACCAAACCTCCCTCTCCCATAAATCAGGCTTCCTCCCTCTCTCTCACGAAGATGTTTCCCCACATTACGGGGGATGATAGATCTCAAATCAAATTGAGCTTCGGACTTAGAACGTCCATAAGCTCCACCAACCTAGCATAGGCGAGTGAAGAAGGTGGCCTCCCACCTCCTACCGACCAGTGTATTGAAGGTGGAGGTGAAGTATGGATCCTCCTAGCATCCTCTCTGTCAGACCCAAAAAGAGGATGAAATGGGTTCATTGTAACTAGCAAGGAAGTCAAAATAGGCAAATCCTTAACCGTATGTCTCCATCTCCCACATGTACATACCAGATCATACAATCCTCCTCTCCCGTCAGTGCGGTGGAGTAAGAACTAGACCTCAACCTGGGAGGCAATCTGGATCGGAGGGACCATTAGAGAGGATGCTACTGAGTGGGTGCTAACCCTTGTTGGGGCAGCATGGGAAATCATAGGACACACTGAGACTAGTGATGATGCTAGTACTGTCACTGTTTTCCTCTTCAAAGAGGGGATATCAAAATCTAATAGCAAATCAATTTGAATGACCAGCTTTCGCCCGGCCAATGCGGTCCTACTAACAGTTCTGAGGGGAGTGCCCTCATAAGTAATTTTTTCCCCCTCAAAACCTCTACCGAAATGGATGAGATGGGTGCAGTCAAAATGAGAGATTGGCCTAATCCAACCAAGTCCATGTCATAAGGGAAAGTAAACACATACTCCTATACAGCATCCATTATAGTCAACTAAAAAATTGAAAACTGTGGGCTTTAGAATGCGTATGTTGAAAATAAACTTGGATCAGATTTTTGTTTTGTTGACTTCTGAATTTGAATTCAAAATTTGAACCCACATCCAACATCTTAGAAGTGTTAAGAAGGGTTCAAATGGATTTAGAGAAGATTTAAAGATTTGATTGGAAAGAGAAATTTTTTAATATGAATGCACTTTCAACAAATTTGGGTATGTTGAAAATGGGTTCAAATATTTTTTAGAAAGATGCTTCCATAGATTCATATTTTGAAATTAGATTTTGATTTGAAGACCCTTTCCTTTAATAAATTTAAGTATGTTAAATTAAAGGTCAATTTGTTTTATTTTTGATTTGATATTTTGGAATTCACTCACTTAGAAAATTTGGGTATGCTAAGTGAGGTGTTTGAAAATAATTGTTTCTTTTTCTTTTTGTTTGCTTTTGTCTTGTGAATTATTAGTGATTTTAAAAATTGGCATTCCCACTTAGCAAATTTAGGTATGCTAAGTGAAGAACCCAAGTGTGGTTTGTTTTTGGAAAAAGTTTTTGAAAATAGGATTCTTAGGAAATTTGAGTATGCTAAGAAAAAAAATCCTAAAGTGTTTCTTTTGATTTTGATTTTTGAAAAATAGGATCCTTAAATTTGAGTGTGCTAAGGAAATCCTAATGTGTTTCTTTTTCATTTTGATTTATTTTTTTATTGAAAGTAGAGACTTCATTTTAGCAAATATGGTATGCTAAAAATGAAGTCCCACCTAATTTTGTGAAATAAAAATTTTACTTAGAAAATTTGAGTATGCTAAATGAAATCCCAAAAGATGTGTTTAAAATTTTAGTGTTTTGGTTTTGGTTTGAAAATGGAGGCTTCACTTTAGCAAATTTGATATGCAAAAGGGTGAAGTTCCAAAAGTGTTTAAAATTTTTGTTTTAGAAAGTGGGGACTTCATTTTAGCAAATGGGGCATGCTAGAATGAAGTTCTAAATGTGTTTTGAATTTTTTTTTTTTTGAATTTGGACACTTCACTTAGCAAATTTGAGTGCGCTAAATGAAGTTTTAAATGTGTTTTAAAATTTTGTTTTAAAAAGTGGAGACTTCATTTTAGCAAATGTGGTATGCTAAAATGAAGTTCCAAATGTTTTAGAAATTTTGTCTTAAAAAGGTGGAGACTTCACTTTAGCAAATGTGGTATGCTAAAATGAAGTTCCAAATGTATTTTGAACTTTTTGATTTTTAAATTCAGAGACTTCACTTAGCAAATTTAAGTGTGCTAAATGAAGTTCCAAATGTGTTTTCAATTTTAAAAACATAATTGTTAAGTTTTTATTTTTGAAAAGAAGATTTCCATCAAACAAATTTAGAATGTAGGAATGGAAGTCAATCCTATTTTGAAATGTAAAATTTTGTTTTGTGTGTGATTATTACTTTTTGAAGGAGGGAATTAACTTAATCATATATGGCATATATTTTGGGATCTCCAAATGATGTTATTTTTATTTGGGATTGAAACCTCCATTCAATAAATGCGGGCATATTGAATGGAAAGGTTTCATATGTGCTTTTTGAAAGTTTTATTTTTTATTTTGATTTTAATTTTTGGAAAGGTGATTGTTCATTTTATTTTTTTTTAAAATGAAATCTTCATCAAGATGAATTGAGGGAAGATGTTCATTTATGCTTTTGGAAAAAAGATTGTTATTATTTTTTGAAGATTCTACATGTAACAATTATGAGAATTGTTAGATGAGGGATTTAAGAAAATTTTTGTGGAAATTATTTTATTATGTGCATTTTCGAAAGAGTGCTTTTTGAAAAGAGAGATTTTTATGAAAAATTTAATTATCATTATTATTTTAGAATCGACCTTTCCTTATCATAAATGATAAGGAGGAAGAACATTTTCTTTCATTAAATTTTGATTTTTTATTTTTTATCCATTGGAGAACCCAACGGGGGTTTTAAGACCAACACGGGGTGAGGTCCTATAACCTAAAGATGTTAGATAGCTTAACTTAAGGATGAAACAAGCTAAGAGCCAATGGAAAGAAAGATAGTATAGGATTCATATAAAAGTATAAACCCACTATCGATACTTAGAGATAACGATCATTTACCAAAGATGGAGAGAGGAACCTTCCCCAGCGGAGTCGCCAAAAAAATCTGCGGTGCTATATTTTTTATACATTCTTGCCTTCCATCTATCCCTCCTTTTTTTATAAAAGGAGGGATAAATGAAAATAGAACTATATAAAAAATATGCCTTGTTGGAATGCCACGTAGATCCACAGATATTCTTATTAAGGTGATCAGGTATAACATTGAGAAGAAGTGTACTATCTCGAGAGATAGAAGTCACCACCCTACAATGGAACTAATCACCCGAATAAAGACTCCTAAAGATAATGGGTCTGCATACAGAGATTCTTCCCCTACTTTACATGGAAAAGTAAAGCAGAGTTTATTTTAAATCAGGTTTGTTAAGTTCCCTATAGGGGCAAGCCCCCATAGTTAATTACATCCCAAGTTAGGGATTCCTTAGGAATACTCTCGATTAAGATAAATGATTGTTGTCTCAAAAGATTTTAATATGGTAGGACTGTCAATTGATTTGTTTATTTTTGAAGATCAAATGGGATTGATCAAAGAGAGAGTTATTATTGAAGCCAAATGAAGATAAGTAGGAGATACTCATGATGCTAGGAAACCTAACGAACATCTCAAACTATCCTATGTTTGGGCTTTATATTTTTGAAGTTGATTTAATTTATTTGAGTTGAATTTTTAATTATAAATTTAGTGCTTATGATTTCATAACAAAATATTATGGAAATGCCTAAGAGGTGAGGATTTATACTTATGGCTGACGAAGGGGAGAAGCAATCTCAGAACCTAAATCTAGGGAGCTTTGGCGAGGGTCAAAAGCAGAACCTAAATCTAAGGTAAAAAAGGGTATTTGGTTTGCCTCCACAAGAGAAGACAAACCACCCAACTGCTTGGACTTACAACCGCCTGGGGGTGGCCGTCAACTAACTTCTCCTACAATTTTAAATTCATGTAGAGAAAGTCATATGCTTTATGAAAGATAGCTAGGCTGTTATTTACTTAGAAAGAAACTAAGTCCTTAAACTCACTCCCTAAGAGACTAGATCATGACAAGGCATGAGTAATGACTTAAATCAAATGCAAATCATATTACATTTTGTTTCTATTTTTGGATAATTATTTTGACTCAGGCTTATAGGATTCATATGCCTAATGAGAGAAATAAGATTATTGGCCAAAATCATCGAGAAGGAGGCTATGTTTCCACCATAGCTCTCAAAGGTCAAGCCAAATTTCTATGGCAAAGGTGGAAGCCCTCCAATCAAGAATGAAACAAGATGCTTTTATGCATGATGTTATAAAATAAATACTCATCCAAGGGTTGCTAATTCTTTTATCTTGATTTTAGCCTAAGCTTTAGGTGAGGTTATGAGTTCTTTATTTTAATTTTGAAATATTAAATTTGGTAGAAGATTTAAGTTTCCCTAAGAGCCTAATCTTCATCCAGGTCATACATAAAGTAAGGAAGAAACTAGGAAAATATGTCATCTTAATGTACAAGATAAATAAATTATCAATCAATTTATAAAGCTAATGCAAAAGAATAAGAGGCCATTTGTGGTCATGCACCACCAAACCGAAAACAAATTGGGTAGCTGAGCTATACCCTTATATAACCTGAATTACAAATGAATTAAATATAATTAAGCAATGAATTCATTATTATGGGGGTCTTCAAGCTTCATTTCTTCATTTTTCTTTTCTTCTTTCTTCTTCTTGTCTTCTTTCTTCTTTGGTAACTTTTTTCGATGGTTGGAAAGGTGGATACTCCAAAGGCTTCACATGATACATAAGATAAGATCTTATGACCAATGCTGATCCTAATCCCCAAACAATCATTCTAAAATCCTAATTATAAAAATTACATGAAAAAGGAAAATAAAAATTTAATTAATACCTATAAAATAGAGATTAACTAAAACAAATAATACAAATCCCAAGCAAGTATATTGGACTAAACACACACTATTAAGTCCACTGCCTATTGGATTATGCTTAGGGTATAAGCAAGTATTTATATTTTTATTTATTACTCTTAAGTATTATCCCTAAGAGATAATGGTTAGATAGATCATCCTACAATTCTTTTACGCATAAACCCTCTAGTCTAAACATTATATCACAAAATAAAAGTAAACATTAAACCATACATTAACCTAAAGCTAGAAGTGGTGAGTTAGCCTAATGTGTGTGCTTTTAAGGTTTGTGAGGTATGCTCAACTATGGCTTTAAGTTAGAATTTTCTAAGTGTGAAGAATATTCAAATTAGAGGAAAGTTTCATTTAAATTGTTTAGATGTTTTGGGCCAATTTTATTTTGTGTTTTAATTAGGTTCACTTGAATCCTACAATTAATTACTAAGTTGTAAGAGAGGGAAAAGAAGAGAACTTCTCCCCTAACCAAAGTAATCTAAAGTGGATTCATGTTTTAGTTTTATTTAATGAATGTTTTATTATGTGTTTTAATTAATCATAAGTTTAGATGAACTTTAAACAAACCTATTCAAAAGAAAGGTGTTTTAAGATTAAGTAAAGTGAACTAAATTCACAAAACATACATCACTTGATTATTTTCCCAGCATGTATAACATGCATATGAATAACTCCTAAGCATATCTATACACACCAAATGGGAATTGTTTAGCATACTTTATGATGAATGCCAAGTGAGTTACTTAAGAAAATTTGAATTCTTATGATGCATGATTTTCATTAAATAGAAAAGGAGTTTCTTATCCAACTTTCACATGCACATATGAATGTATGAATGTGAAAGCAATTATTAGCAGTGTAAGGTACAAGACCTACTTAGGGCTACTTAAAGTTTTGCAACCCCGAGGTTGTCCAGACTAATATACCACTTTCCTTAAATACAAGCATATGAATAAAAGAAATGAATGGAAAAGAAAGGATGCAAAAAGTTTGTATTTGTATTTTGGATTTACTTATGTAATTTATATGTGTGAATATGAAGATCCTTCTTAGGTTATAACATGGAAAGGGATAAGAGTAGATTTAAGAAAGTGTTATGTTCTTTTAAAAGAACTATACACTTTCCAAATCTTATTCAAATTCATGTTAAGAGGAAAGAATGGAAACAAACATAAAACACATTTTATACTCACATGCAAACTTATAAATAAATTATAAGTAGCACATTTTCAATTTTGGTAATTGATTCATATATTTTAAAAATAATTTAGAATTTAATAGTGATAATAGCCATTCATATTTTTACTTTAGCCAAAACATGCAACTTGAAATAAAAAAAACATTTCATTTTAATCTTGATTTTAGAAAGGCATGAATTCATGAAATCCATATGACATAAAAATTGAGCATGCTAGGAAAGAAATCAAGTGATGAAAATAAGTAAACACATTCATCCTAATTAATTCCCACAAACAATCTTATGAAATAAAAAATCTTAAAGCAAATAAAATTATTTTTAAGGAAGGTTTGATTTTGTTTTGAGTTTGGTTCAATTTAAAATATGTGAGGTGAGTTTGTTGTTCCTAACCCATTCCCACATGTGTTGGTTATTTTAGTTTAATTTTTTTAAGTGATTAGATGATTTTTTTTTTGTTGTTTAATCAAATAATTGCTTAGTTTAGACCCTTTTCTTCTGAGGTACATAAGGAATTTAAATTTGCAATGCACCTAAGAAGAAAAGGGTCTAATGCAATTTGGCTCATGATTAATCATTAATTAAACTAAGGGATTTTAACTTAAGTAACTTCAAACCTCCCTCACACATGTGAGTTGAGTTTTGATTTCCTTAATGTACTTAGGCTCTTGAACACCTAAATATCTACCCAAGATAGATTAATTGAGTTTTGAAAAGTTTTAGAATTTTATGAAATTAATTAAGGGGGTGATTAATGAATTAACCCTTAATTAAGGATAAATTAAGAAAAAAAGTGGTTTAGGGAATATCTCTATGAAAGTATCCCAAAATTATTTCCTAAACCTCATACTCACTCTATCAAAATTTAATTGACTCAATAAGAGGGTTAAACCACTAATATGCCATTAATTAGGCTTAATTACACTAATATAATGATTAAGAAATGAACCATCTAATTAAGCCACCAATAAATTTCAAGAAAATTAGGGGAGGTAGGAGTCATCTCACTAATTAAGTACAAAAAGTTTAGGATTAATCAGAGAAATGATTAAAGGGTAATTAGCAAAATAACATTCCTAATAAAACCTATATTCAGAGAATTCTATTCAAAATCCATTGAAATTAATTTTAGAATATTTTATGCTCAATTATCTTTCATATGCAATTTATTTCATATTTTTTAAATTTTTTTACACTTGGATATGAATTTTAGAATATTTGGTGATTAATTAGAAATTAAATAATCCCTAATTATATTATTAATCCCATCAGACGTGTGCGGCGATGCTACACTTTACACAATGGCGGTTGGGTACTTAACCCATCACATCATAGCGTTGCATGGCGGCAGCACTACGCGATCTCTCCTCAATCCTCTGATCAAGGATCGGATGGTTGAGATTAAAGCTGCGGATCTCATGGAGGAAATTATAGGTGCTACGCATTTTTATCTTGGTCGTCCATCCAAAACATGTGGATGGATGGCCAGAGATTCTTCCCTATCGCTCTCTATGAGCCATGCAGATCATCCATGTTTGAAGCCATGATCCAAGCTCGATTGAGCTCAGATTGGGATGAAACTCAACCCGCACCATCAACCTAGATTACATATAATGGCTAAAATTCTATGGGATTAATACTACACAAAGCTCCAAATCGCTAAATTAAGCTCGAAAAATGGCTAACCTCATCGAGGTGATCACCGCTCGATTCCCTTGGAGAAGCTTCGTTGAGGCAAGCTTTGTTGATGGTTTGAGCTCTTGAAATTGAGTGGATGCTTATGGACAAACTTCCCTTTCCTTGACCTCGATCTTGATCAAGATGGCTCCTCCCTTACCTTAGGAACTTAGGAAAGAGCTTGGGTGAGTTGGGGATCCCCGAGGGAGTGTGCAAAGGGAATTATGTTGGTTTTGAGTATGGAGTGAATTTGTTTTGGTTGAGCTCCTATTTTCACATTGTGAAAATTGAGAAGATGAAGTTTGATTTCACTCTAGGAAGCTTGAGGAGGCTAAGGAATTGCTTCTTTGACTTCCCAGGTTCAATTGAAGAATTTTGGAATTAAATGAAATTAGGGGAGTATATCTCCCCAGGCAATCGAAGCTTGCCATGCCATTTTCAATCAATTACCTTGATTTAGTGGGATTGTTAGGCTATTTTGAATTACATGTGGTTCAATTTTGGCCATGGAAGAAGTGGGTGAGGTGGCCATGTACTTGAATTGAGTGGAAGCATGATTCCCATGGGGCCATTTTAAAGCATGTGCTCGGTTTGGCCATTGGGCTAGGTTGGGCTGACCTAAACCCATTGGGTTGGGTGCACCACTCTCCAGTGTTCACTTGATCCACTAAGAGTGACAAGTGGTTATGAAGAGGATTTGACCAAATTCCAAGTGGAATTGGCCAAAATTTACCCTATGGCCTAGGGGTAAAATGGTCATTTGACCTTGATTTCTATTTGGGCATGTTTGGTATGATAAGAAAATAGTTTGGCCAAGTTTCATTTAATTTGTTGTTGGTTTGATGTGATTTGGCTCATGTTGACCCATTTAGGTAAAAATGGGTCAACTTGGGTCAAGTTGACCAATTGGTCAAATTTGGTCAAACCAAGGGTTGGGTCAAGTAGCCAATTAGGCTAGGTTAGGTCTAATTGGCCAATTGGGGCTTTGATCAAGTTCAACAATCATTTTGTAATGAACTTAACCCATTGGTTTCAATTAATTTTGCTTAGATCAAGTTTTGAGATATGTTGACTTTTAGGTAAAGTCGGGTAAACTTGGGTCAAGTGGCCAATTGGGCTAGGTTATGCTCAAATGTTGACTTGGTCAAGTTTAAACATTGGTCATGAATGAACTTAGATCAATGGTTTCAATAAATTTGGCCTATGGTGGATTTTGGCTATTTTGGGTTTCATTTTACTTGTTGACTTGGTCAACCCTTAGGTTTGACTTAGTTTGATCCAGGTTTGAGTGATTGATCATCTCATGATGATTGTTGATCATGATGAGAGGTTTAGGTGGCTTAGTTAAATCCAATTTGGTTAGGATTTAAATTTGGTTCATAAGGGTACTTTATGTGACTTTTGGTCAAGTGAAGTGGGTCAAATGGCTTGGTAAAAGCTTGATTGGAGTTTGATTGAACTCACATATGGACTCATGATTGAAATATAAATCCATTTGCAAGGGATTTGAAGTCAAATGATTTTGATTCGTTTGACAATTTTAAGTTCAAGAGGTAAACATGAGTTTAACTTGGGCTTGATTTTTGAATTGAGTTTTGGTTAAGTGATTGAAGTTTATATTTATATTTGGATTCATGATTGGAGGATTGACTGAATCTTGAAGAAAAACCAAGAGTTTGGCTTGATTTGAAATTGATTTGGCTAAGTTCAAGATTTTGACTTGAAAGGCTTAAGTTAAATTTTGAATGAATTTGGGTTTGATCTTTGGATTTGGTTTTGGTTTGAATTTATATTTATTTTATATATGTGAATATAAATGAGAATATAAATGGTTTATGAGAAAATTTCAAGGATTTTATGTGATTTGAACATGACTTAGGCTAAATCCTTAAGGGAGGATAAAAGGACTTAGAAAAGATTTGGAGTTTGAGCCTAGATTTTGGATTTGATTTTTGGCTTTAGTTTGATTGATTTGAATTTATATTTCATTTATATATGTGAATATAAATGATAATATAAATGGGTTGTGAGAAAATTTTATGAATTTGAGATGGTTTGAACTAGATTTGGGCTAAGTACTTAAGAGGAAATCAAAGAACTTAAGAAATATTTCAAACTTGGAATTTCAATCATGGGCTTCAATCATGGGGTTTCCATCATGGTCTTCAATCATTTGATATTGAGTTTGGAGAAAATCAATTAATATTGATTTGAGTTTGAGAAAATCAATTAGGATTGATTTGGAGTTTGACTTAAAGGAAGGAAGGTGAGGAATGGTTTTAAGGGTGGAAAATTTTCCTAACACCCCTGGCATGACCTATTCCATGGCTAACCCTTCTAAGTCTTTAGAGCTAGGTTGAGTGTCCACCTAATCACTAGAAGTGTCTTCACTAAGGAACTCTTAAAGTCTAAGAGGAATCCTATGTCTAAGATGGAGGGGTTGAGAACTCATCCTAAAAATGAGGTCAACATCACCCTAAGGACTCCCAAGGCATGATGGGTCTTCAAATATACCAGATTTTCTCCTACTCTACATGGATGAATAAAGTAGGTTTATTTAAATCAATATCTAAAGTTCCCTATGGGGGCAAGCCCCATAGTTAATTCCTAAGGAAGGTGAGTTCCTTAAGAATACTCTCTATTAAAGTAGGCAATTATTGTCTCCCAAGATTTCAAAGATAGGACTATCAATAAATTGGCTATGTTTGGAAAATCAAATGGGATATATCAAAAATGAGAGACTTATTATTGAAGCCAAAAGGAGATGAGTAGGGGATGCTCATGATACTAGAAAACCTAGTGAGCATTCCAATCTATCCTATGATTGGGCTTTATATGTTTGAAATTAAGGAGATTTATATATATGAGTTAAAATTTTATTAGAAAACTATGACTTATAATCCCACAATACAAGATTGTGAAAATACCTAAGAGGTGAGAATTTATGCTTGTAGCCCAAAGGGAAACAACAATCTCAAATCCTAAATCTATGGAGCTTTAACGAGGGCCAAAGCATGTCCTAAATCTAAGCGAAGATGGGTATATGATTTACCTCCATAAGAGAGGGTAAACCACTTTACGGACATATAACCGTGAGTGGCGCTAACTTCTCCTACTTTTAAAACCATGTGGTTAAGTCATATATTTTGTAAGATGATTAGGTTATTTTTATTTTGAAAGATATTAAATTCCTTAAACCCACTCCCTAAGAGACTAGAGCATGAGTTATATGAACAATGACTTAATCTGATGTAAATCTTTCCAATTTTTATTTGAGTTTTTTACTCTTTATTTTGAAAAAGCCTATAGGATTTTTATATGTCTAAATGCATGATGAAATAGGATTATTGGCTAAATCAGAAATAAAGAGGTTTTTTTCACAATAGAGGAGACCCTTAAAGGTTAAGTCTTCCCCTATTATGCAAGTATGAAAACCCTGTCTTAGCAAGAATGAAATAATATGGCATGCATGATATTAAGCATGCAACATCCAGCTAAGGGGTTGCTAAAATTTCTTAATTACATTGATTTAATGCCTAGGATTTATGTGAGATTATGAGTTATTTAGATAATTTAGTTATGAGTTATAGTTGGGGCAGAAAATTTATTTTTTCCTAAGAGCCTAATCAGATCCATGCCACACATTAAATCATGATATATGATGAAACTAAGAAAAGACATGCCATTTCTATTACGTAATTATAAACAAAATCATCAAATAATTTATAAACATAATGCGTAAGAATAAGAAGTTAGGTGCACCATTGTAGAAAAGAAGAATGGGTAGGTCTCTAGCCTTTACAATATATGAATGAATATAATAATTACAAATAAATAAATTCTATGGGGTCTTCTTTCTTCATATCTTTAGGTTTCCTCTTCTTTTCTTCTTTGTTTGGATTTGTTTGCTTCAAAAGACATCACGGGTCTCCTAGAACAAAGCCTTTTGGCCATCGCTCATCCTAATCCCCATAACACTAATCTAACTCCTAATGCAAGATAACATCAAAAATAAAAAAAACAAATCTAACTATACCTGCAAAATAAGTGATAGCTAAACACACCATACAACCCAAGCAGTTATATGTATAATTTGGACTTAGCACCCTACACATGGGTAACTAAGTCTACCTATCCTAATTTTAGATTGTGCTTAGGGGTTAAGTAACCTATAAAAGAGAGCATTTATATTTACTTTTAAGCATCCCCTTAAACACAATCTCCTATAGAAATCTTGATTAGGCTAATCACGGCCTAACATCCATTCTCTGAAGCATACACCCTAACATCTAGTCTATAATAATACATCATAAAATTAAACATGCATCAAATCATGCATATAAGGAAGAAAGTGGTGACTTAATCTAAGGTGTGTGTATTAAGGTTTGTGTGGTATGCCTTAACTAGGCTTTGTTATAATTTTCTAAGTAAGAAAGGATTTAATTTGAAGGATGGTTTAGTGGCTTAATTGATTTGTGAGTTTTACTTAATACTTTATTTTCTTTTGTTTCACTTCACAAGCTGCTATGAAGAGAAGAAAAGAGAGGATCACTCACTTTTATCCCTTAAGTCACATCTAAAGAAAATTAATTAAATGAATTCTCTTTAGTTAATGGCTTATTACATATTTTAATTAATCCTAAGTTTAAGTTTACTTTAAATAAACTTATTCAATAAGAGAGGCATCTTAAGATTAATTAGAGTTAATTATTCACATAAAATCATTATTCATTTATTCATATATAACATGCATCTCCATATCTATACATATAATATGTTTTGGCACATTTAAATAGGATGCATAAATGAGTTTGATAGAAAAAAGAGGATTCCCATTCATTACACATTCAAATGTATGAAAGTTCTAAAATTGACCATAATGAGGTAGAAATGAGGTAGGCACTTGGTGTCCAAAACTAGATATACCCTATTCTTAAATAAATATGAATGTATAAGAAACTATAAGAATAGAAAACCATGCAAAAGTAGAATTTAATTTAATTAATTTGTTTGTGTGAATGAATCAAAGCTATCCAAATTCTAATGTCGAATGTAAGAATGAAATCAAATGGTTACATTATTTTGTACCAAGGGAGTGAGGTAGGAACCTCCTTGAGGCTACTTAAAGTCGTGCATCCCCAAAATGTCCAAACTAATATACCCACTAACATTATGCAAATCAACATATGAATGAAAGAAAGGAACTTCACTACATACAGCTCATAGCTCATATCCTATGTATGTATGTATAGTTAATGTCACAACATGTATCATTATTCATTAATAAGCTTTCAAAAATACATTTGAGATTCAATCTAATAATACATATTTTTAAACTTAAGCCAACACATGCAACTTGACATAAAGGAAATCATTTCACTTGATTAATTTTGAAAAGGAATGGATGCATGAATCAAGTGGCATGCAACATTTTAATATGATTGGAAAGAAATAAAGAAACACGCATGTAATTTCATTTAATCTAACAAATTCCTAAGGATAATCACATTAAATAATCCTATTTAAGATAAACCAAAGTTTCTTAAAGTCATTTTTGATTTCATGGTTAACTTGATTTAAGAGAAATATGTGAGAAAGAGGGGTTTGCTAATCCTAATCCCATTCCTCATATGTGTAAATTAACTTGATTTAATAAAAAGCAATTAAATGATTTTTAAGGATTGATTAAGTTAAGTATGGATTAAATTAATTAATTAACCCTTATCTATGTTACCTTAAGATAATTGATTAAATAATTATGAGATAATAAAATATGCAAATAAATTGAAAAGTAAATAGTAATGCTCCTATGAAATGAGAGGGGCCTAATGCAATTACATTCATTTAATAACTAAGCTTAAGGAACAATTTTAATTAATTCTTTCACACATGTGAGCTAATCATAATTTCATAAGTTTCTTTAGGTTCTTGAACACCTAAAGCTACCCAAGATGGATTAAGGAAAATCAGATTTAATTAGATTTTCCAAATCTATTAAACCAATAATCCATTAATCTCTCTCTAAAAAGAGACCAAAGTTAATAATTATCATGAATGAGATGGGCTTAAAGGAAAAGGTAGGAAAGGGGTCCCCACTTATTTCCATATCTGGATTAGGCATAATTTAAAATGATTTAATTCCAATTTAGCTAATTAAGTTTCTAATTAGTTAATTAATTAATATTAGCACTTTAGTTGAAAAGAGAGGGAAAATTAGAGAAAGGATTAAGAGGCTCCAATCTTCCCAAAGTCTCCTTACTATTCAACAATGATTAGGAGTCCAAATTAATTAATCAATGTTCATATGCTTGATCACCCTTAATGAAGTTAAGAGGGTAATTAGGTCTTAATCAATCAATTTTACTAATTAAGCATCCAATAAATTCCAAGAAAAATAGGGGAGGTAGAGGTCATTCCCCTAAACATTCTCAAAAAGGTTGAAATCAATTGGATTATTATTTAAGGAGTAATTAAGCTAATTTAATTTCTAATTAAACCTTAATTAAGCTCTCTTTACTATTTAAAATCCATTATAGACATTTTTATTGAATTCTTCTCTAAAATATCTTTAAAACAAGCCCTTATTTATATTTTTGGATTTTCTACAATTAATGAATTATAGAAGATTTAGCACACAAAATAATAATTAACTCTAATTAAAGCGCTAATCCCATGCGCATGTGGCCTTTCCATGTGGAATGACCGATTGGTTATTTAAGTTATCACATCGCTGATTGAGTCAACCGACATCCTTTTTGTGGACCATCTGATCTAAGATTGGATGGCCATTAATAGTTTAGAGGGAATCATTAGAGATCTAATCATGTATCCATTCCAATCATACGGAATGGATGACCGATATCTCTCCTTCGCGAGCGATGAAATACGGATGTCATCTATCTTTCTCCATTCGATCCAAGCTCACCAAAGCTTGGATTCCAAAATGATCTCACACCATCAAGGGAAGGAGAGGAACACACATCGATGGCAAGATCGGTAGTGGAAATTACATTCACAAAAGACCAAACCACGAAAATTTTGAGGAATGAACTCGTTGGAGCACAAGATCGGTGGTAGGATCGATGAAAGTGAAAGAGTGAGATGAGGAGCTTGGGCCTTGATTTGGGGTAGATTTCCTTGAGACCAAGATCAAATGCTATTTGGCATTCTTCCTGATCGAACTCCCACTTTGATGGCTTTGGAGCTTGGGAAATGATTCCTACTGCTTGACTAGGTCCAAGGAAGGTTTGATTAAAGTTTGGTGGAGGATTGATCAAATGATATTTAGAAGTAGCCTCCCTATTTCAACTTAATGTAAAAGCAGAGAGGAAAAATGGGGAGCTTGCATGGGAATGGTGAGAGACTCTCCTTCACTCTTTCTAGCTCAAATGAAGTTGAATTGATCAATTCCTGGAATTAAGGGGTATATTCCCTCAATTGCTAAAGTTTATGGATGGGATTCAATCCTATTTTTTTCGATCATCAAAAGCAATTATCTCCATCAGTCCACGTGTCGCCAGGGGAAGGCTTGGGAGGTGGCTCAAGGTCTATCTAATGAGGAGATTTTATTTCCTTTGTCCATATGGTGCTTGGTTTGCATAGGAGGTGAGTTAACTCACCTCCCTTGTCCATGGCAAGTCCTAGTGTGCTTAGGGTGGGCTAGGAAGGTTAGGAATGCTTCATTTGGAAATTGGATGGTCACAAGTGATGGGAGAGTGGACTTTGCAAAATGGGGAAGGAATCCAATGCAAAGAGATTGTCCAATGGCTAATCCCCTTGGGTGGGGTCCACTTTACTTTTGGGCAAACTTTAGGCTGACCTAGGGTCAATTTGGGTTGGGCTTGGTTAGCCATCAAAGTCTCATTGGTTGATTTTACGGGTTTTAGCTTCATATGGTCAAATGGGTTCATATGAGTTCATGTTGGGTTGGGTTGACCAATTGGTCAAATTGGGTCAAAACAAGTTAGGTTTAAATGATGATTTAGAGTTTTAGTTTAAGTGGTTTCAATCAATTTAGCTTAGGTTTGAAATCAAATGGGTTAAATGGTCGGTTGGCCAATTTGACCAAATTGGGTTGGGTTAGTGTTGGTTCATGTTCAATTGGTCAATTGAAAATGATTGTCTTTGGTTTGATTTAATTTGGATTTAATTTTGATTTTGGATAATTTGATCATTTATGTCAGTTTGGGCTAGGTTAGGTCAAGTTGACCAATTGGTCAAATTATGCTCAATAACTTTGGTCAAGTTCAATAATTAATTTGGAATGAATTTGAGCCTGGTTGCAATCAATTTGGGTTTGATTATGATTTTACCCATTTTTCTTTTAGGCCAATTTGGGTCAACTTAAGTCAAATGACCAATTGGACTTGATTTGGCTCCATTGAGGGTTGGTCAATCATTGATCATGAGTTGGTTTGGATTAATGGTTTCAATCAATTTGGTATATGATGGGTTTTGGCTAGTTTAGGTTTCTTTTGGATTAAAGGTTGACTTGGTCAAAGGACCAAGTTGGCTTGGTTTGACCCAATTCAAGTGATTGATCATTCTTGAGTGCTTGTTGATCATGATATGAGGTTTGGATGGCCTTGGTTCAATCCAATTTGGGTTTGATTAGAACTTAGTTGAAAAGGGTTCTTTAGGTCACTTTGGGTCATGTGGACCTAAATGAGTCAATTGGTTTGGTCTTTGCTTGATTCAAGTTTAGTTGAACTCATATATGAGCCTAGATTGAAATATAAATCCAACTACAATCAATTTGGTGTCTAATGAATTTTGGCTCGTTTGAAGTTTTCAAGTCAAAAGGCTAACTTGGGCTTGACTTTGGTTTGGCATGAATTTGGTTTTATAATTTTATTTTATGTTTATATTTGGCTAAATGATTGAAGGAATGATTGATTCATGAGAAAATCCATTGGTTTTGGCTTGAGTTGGATATATATGGCCAACTTATTGGCTAAAAAAGGCTTGAATTGGGTTTTGGTTTAATTTTGGATTTAATTTTGGCTATTTGAATTTATATTTCATTTATATCTAGGAATATAAATGAAGATATAAATGATTCATGGGAAATCACTTGAGTTTGGAGTTTGAAGCAAATTTGACCAAGCTTATGAGTGTAGGTCAAAAGGGCTTAAGTAGGGAATTGATTTAGTTTAATTTATTATTGGTCATTGGAGGGTGGGTTTCATTTATATTTATGAATATAAATGAAGGAGTAATTGGTTTATAAAAAATTGATTTTGGGTTTATTTTGCTTAAGATTTGAGTAAGCTTATGGAGGTAGGTCCATAGGGCTTAAGAGGATTTCTTGGTTTGATTTAGTTTGATTTGGTTTTTCATTTGGGTATGGATTTTATTTATATTTATGAATATAAATGAATAAATAATTGATTTATAAAGAAATCAATTAAGTTTGGAATAATTTAGATGGATATTTGGCTAACTTATGAGAGTGGGTCATAAGACTTAAGAAGGAATTTTGGTTTGATTTGAGTTGAGGATTGAATCATTTGGAATTGGGTTTGAGTTGGGATTTGATAAATGATTGAGAGATTGAATTGATATTTGATAAAATCAATTGAATCGGATTTATTTGAATTTGGTTAAAGCTAAGTCCATAAGATGAAATCAAAGGGCTTGGGAAGAATGTTGATCTTTGATTTGATTATGGGTTTCAAGGATTTGGTTTAGAATTTGGATTTAGATTTTGTATTTGAGTTGGATTTGATGTTTGGTTTGAGAAGTAAAGCATGGATTGGGTTTAGGCTATAGGGTAGGCAAATTTTCCTAAGTCCCTGGGACATAACTTATTCCTATGGCCAACCCTTCTAAGTCCCTAAGCTTAGCTTAAGTGTTCACTTAATCACTAGAAGTGTCTTAAGACTAAGGAGCTCTTAATTTCTACTACAAGTCATGATCTATGAGGAAGTTGAGAACTCACTCCAAAAGTGAGGTCAACACTTATCCTAAATCCCATAGCACTAATCTTAATCCCTATTACAAAATTACATTTATGTAGGAAAAGTAAATCTAACTACACCCCGCAAAATAGAGGTTAGCTAAACACACATACATCCTAAGAAATTATATTTATAATTTGGACTTAGTTCTACACACATGGGTAACCAAGCCACCTATCCTAACTTGGATTATGCTTAGGGGCATAAGCAACCTACAAGAAAATATTTATATTTATTTTATTATGATAATAAGCAATCCCCTCTGAAGACATGATTAAGCTAATAAAAGCTTAACATCCAATCTGAATCATTCACCCTAACATCTAGTCTAAAATATTACATCATAAAATACACCATACATACACCATTTTAACTTAAGTACTAGAAGTAATGGATTAGTTTTAATGTGTGTGCTAAGACTTTGTGTGGTTTCACTTCAAGTTGTTTAGTTTATTTGCAAATTTTACTTTATATTTTATTTTATTTCATTTGGCTTACACTTAACATCTAGGTGTTATAAAGAGAAGAAATAGGATTATGCCCTTTGATCCCTACCTTAAGCCACTTTCTAAAGTACATTTTTTATGATTTAGTTTTCTTTAGTGAATGGCTTATTAAACATTTTTTATTAATCCTAAGTTTAGGTTCACTTTAAATAATCATATTTAACATGAAATGCATTTCAAGATTATTGCAATTGAGTTACTATCACATGACATATATCAAACCATTTCATTCCATCACATGTAACATGCATATAATTCAATCTTAAGTATGTCTAAACATACAACATGTTTTAGTGCACTTGAATGATGAATGCATAAATTTAGAGTTTATGTTCCATTTGATTGAATTATTTAATGTGTGTAAGTTAAAGCTCTATCCAATTTCTTATACAAAAATACATAGGAATGGAATTAAAGTAAATTATTACCATTATTAACCGAAATGAGATAATCAAATGACCTCCTTAGACTACTTAAAGCCACGTGTTCTCGGATGTCCTATATACCTATTTGCATTCAAACACATGTAGATTTGCGGACATGAACATAAGAAAGAAAGCTCCAAAATCACATGACAAATCAATTCAATGACTTAAATAATTATGGATGCATGCATTTTTTAGTAGAAAAAGGATTTTCATTCATTAATTAAGTACACACACACATGTTTAAAAGATATAAGCAAATATGTGTCATTGTTAACTAGAGAAGAGGTAATCAAATGATCCTCCTTGGGGCTACTTAAAGCCTCGTGTTCTTGGGATGTTTAGACTATATACTTGCTTTCTTAAATACATATGGATGTATAAATAATTAGAAAAAAAGAGAATCATGCAAAATTGTTTTTTATTTGATTGAATTATTTATGTATATGAATTAATGATCTATACAAATTCTAATATCAAAATACATAAGAATGAAATCAAATGGGTATGTGCATTTGTTAACCTGGAAAGTGAGGTAATCAAAGAACCTCTGTGGGGCTACTTAAAGCATTGTATTCCCTGGATGTTTAGAATATATACCCGTTGTCTTTCAAACTTATGTAATATATATATATATATATATATATATATATATATATATATATATATATATATATATATATATATATATATATATATATATATATATATATATATATATATATATATAAATTCAAGAAAGAGAGCTTCACTTACATTTAAGTTATAAACACATGCAAATCCTATGTGTATTCATAAATACTAATATTCTAAGTATTGTTATCAATTTATAAATATTGAAAAATAATTTTAGATTTAGTAGTGATAATAGCCACACATATAATTAATTAAGCCAACATATCCAAGCTTACTTAAATAAATTATATTTGTTTTATTTTGATTTGAGTTGAAGTTGCATGAAACCAAATGGCATACAACATTTAAAGTGATTGGAAAGGAATAACTAAATATAAACACATGGTTCATTTAACCAAAATAATTCCTAAGGACAATCACATCAAATAAAATTTCTTAAATAAAATCAAAGCTTCTCATTAAATTGATTTTGGATTTGAGTTAAACCTAAAGAAGAGAATTTATCATTTGTTGTTTTAATCCCATTCTCATGTTAATAATTTTATTTAGTTTAAGGAAAGGTAATTAAATAGATTTTATAGATTGGTTAAGTTTAATCATTAATCAAATTAATTAATTATCCTTACCTATGTTTCTTTAATCTAATTAATCATTTAATCATGAGCCACAAATGATATGAACATGTGAGAAAAGTAAAATTGTAACGCTTCTAAGGACTAATGCAATTAATGCTTAAAATTAAAGATTAATTAAGTTAAAGAATCTAATTAAGTATTTTTATGATTTTCCCACACTTATGAGTTAATCATAATTTTCTTAGGGGTCTTTATGTTATTAAACACATAAAGATGTACCCTTAATTTGATTTTTAATTATTTGATGTGATTTGCATCTCAGTTTAATTTAATTAATCCACTTAATTGATTGATGAAGCATTTAATTAATTAAAATTTCAATTATTCCTCTTGAAATGAAATGGACTTAGGAAAAGAGATTAGGAAAGGGGTCCCAATCACTCTCCATCATCCATTCATTATTAAGTAGTGATTAATAAGTTTTAATTCATTACTTTTATTATTTAAACCAATTTTTAATTATTATGTTAATTAAAGGGGTAATTAAGGTTTAAATGATCATTTCCCCCTAATTAATAGGCAATAAATTATAATACAATCAAGGGATGTAAGGATTACCCCATTGAATCAACATATAAAATTTGGAATTAACCGCTTAAGTGGTAATTAATTAAGCTAATTAAGTTTATGAATAAACCTTAATTAAGCTTTAATTACTATTCTAAATTAATTAGAATTAATTTTAATTAATTCTCTTCTTAATTACCATTAAAATGAGTATTATTTGTATTTTTTTATTTTTCTATAATTTATTATGATTTTTTAAAGTTTCACCAACTAAATTAGATTAATTAAGCCTAATCCCATCGGCGCCACGCGGCCACTGATGTGGCGTGCTTTCCATGTGGCATTGTGCGGGATTGGCTACTTAAACCCGACGGTGCTTATGTGGTGACGGCTCGGTTTTGTCCCGCCATCCATCTAAGATGGATGGCGGATTAAACCTCCTCTGGAGCTAAATAGGATATATCTAATGAATAATCGCATCTGTTCCAATTATGTGAAAGCGGATGGCGATTATATCATCCCCGGCGATGAAAGATGGGCACCGTCCACCTTCCGCCCAATTCGAGCTCACCGGAGCTTGGATTGAACCCACACCTTCACAAGGAAGATTCCAAGAGATCTACCGTCTAATTCGCGTCATTAACATTTTCTTTAAAAGGACCAAAAAATAAGAATCTGTTAATGGAATAGAACCTGGAGCTCAAGATCCGAATGATCGAGGTAGCTTTGCTTGGATGAGGCAAAGCCTTATTGAGAAGATCACATAATGCATCCCCATCGTTTACTCTATGGACCAAGCACCACCGGATCCTTGCTTGAGTTAGTCTAGAAGGCACTTTCAGTGGTCAGAGCTGGGAAAAGATTCATTTCACCTCACCGGAGCTTGGTGAACGTGTGGGAAGAGTTGGTTGAAGTAGGGTTGAGTTTTGAGGAGGTTGGATGGAATGGGGTCTCAGTTTGGCTTTGTTTCGCCATATCTGGCAATGGGAATGCTTAGGGGACAAGGGAGGAAGCTCTGGCGACTTGTCTTGAGAGTTAGCTCAGTAAGTTTAATTGCAAGGTTTAAAATAAAATGGGGAGGGTATACCCCTTATTTCTTGGATCAGACAGATTTGTTTGGCATTTTGTGGTCATCCTCGTTGTAGGTGGTAGAAGGCGGAATCATCTGAGGTGGCTCAGTTTGTTGGCTAGAGGTGAGGGAGTGGCCGCCAAGGGGGGATAGTGGTTGTCCTTGGGTTTTCAAAGGTTCCAATTGGGAAGGAGAGGTGAATTCACCTTCCCATGGCTCATTGACCCAACCACCTTTGGGTTAAGTTAGCCAATGTCTTAGTTGACTATGTGGTGGTCTAGGAGGCTGCCAAGTGGATAGAGTGGGTTTGACCATTCAAATGGGGTATTTATCCCATGTGGTGGCCCTAACCCAATGGAGTTTAGGTCAATTTGGGTTGGGTTTGAATTGAAGGTGAGCTAAGGAGGATCATGCCAAGTTTTATTAGGTTTAGAGTTGATTTGGTTGGATTTGGCTTAATTTGATTCAGGTAGGTCAAATTGTGCAAGCTTGGTCAAGTTGATCAATTGATTAAATTGGGTGAAACTAAGGCTTGGGTCAAGTTCAAATGAGTATTTAGAATATTTTGGTGTAATTATTTTGGTTTAATTTGACTTAGATTTAGATTTGACCCATTTGAGTTCATATGGGTCAAATAGGTCAAGTTGACAAATTTTAGCCAAATTAATTAGGCATTGGTTCATGTTCAATTGGTCAATTAAAATGATTGAAGGCTTTGATTTCAATCAATTGTGGCTAAATGAGTCAATTGGGTTCAATTGGTAAAATTGGGTTCAATTGGTAAAATTGGGTTCAATTGAGGCTTTGGTCAAACTCAACAATCAACTTGGAATGAACTTGAGCTATTAGTTGTAATCAATTTGGATTAGATTTCAATTTGACCAAATTTGGCCCTTTAGGTCAAATTGGGTCAACTTGGGTCAATAGGGCTAATTAGGTTTAGTTTAGCTCAATTATTGGGCAAGTCATGTTCAAGGATTTGTCTTAGGTTGATATGAATCATTGATTTCAATTAATTTGGCTTAGTTTGATAGTTGGCTAGTTTGGTTCATCTAGGTTAAGAGGATTGACTTGGTCAAATGACCAAATCGATTTGGTTTGACAAAATTAATTGCAATTGATCAACCTATGGTGATCAACAATCATTGTTGGAGATTTTGGTAGTTGATTCAAATTTGGGTTGGATTGAAGTTTGGCACAAATGGGTCCTTTAGGTCTGTTTGGGTCAAGTGAGCCTAAATAGGTCAATTGAGTTGATCTTGGGATGATTTAGGATTAGTTGAGTTTGATTTGGGATTGATTGGTGACTTTGATTATAGTTAATTTAAGTTTGGATAGGTTTTGTCTCATTTGGCTATCTTGGTGGGTCACAGTTGGCGTTTGATTTTTTGGGTTAATTTGATTATAGAATTTGATATGATTTGTAGAGTTGATTGAAAGATTGATTAATTTATGAGAAGATCAATTGAATTAGGATTATATTGAATTTGACTAAGTCCATGGGTTTGAATCATGGGCTTGTTGTGTTTATTTTTAGAATATGGAACACCACGCATATCTCAAGGGATACTTATCAAAGTGATCAGGTATGACATTAAGAAATGATGTACTATCTCGAGAGATAGGAATCATCACCCTACAATGGACCTAATCACCTAATAAGGACTCCTAAGGCATGATGGGTCTTCAAATGTATAGATTTTTCCCCTTTACATGAAAAAGTAAAGCAAGATTTATATTAAGTTAGATTTGTTAAGTTTCCTAGAGGCAAGCCTCCATAGTTAATTACATCCTAAGGAATGGGAATTCTTTAGAATACTCTCATAAAGTAGACAATTAAGGTATAAAGATATCCAAAGATTTCAAGGTTAGATATCAAAGGATTGGCAGTTTGGAAAATCAATAGGATAGATCAAATGGAGAGACTTATGAAAAATGAGAATATACTCAGCCTATGAGCAGCAATTTATCTATAGTTGGGCTTTATATATTTGAATTTGAAGAATTATTTATTTAAGTTTAAATTTTATTAGAATGTTAGGGCTTATAATCCAACAACATAAGATTGTGAAAATAACTAAGATGTGAGGATTTATGCTTATAGCCCGTATGAAATAACTATCTCAGATCCTAAATTGAGGGAGCTTTAGCACAAGCTAGATGGACGACCTAAATCTAAGCGAAGAGTGGACATAATAGTTTACCTCCACAAGAGAGGACAGTCTAACTTACGGACTTATAACCACCTACAGTGGTGGCCTAACTCTCTGATTTAAATCCATGTGTTCGATCATGTGAATTTACAAGATAGTTGGGTCATTGTTTATTTTGGAAATAGACTAAAGTCCTAAACCTACTCCTTAAGAGACTAGAGCATGAGTGGTATGAGCAATGACTTAGTCTAATGAAAATATTTTTAAATTTTATTCAATTTTGACACTTCATTTGGACAAAGGCTTGGGATTTTGATGCCTACACCTCTCCAAATCACTGGGACCTGGGGTCCATGAAAGTAAGTTATTGGCTAAACCAATGAGGAAGGGTGTTTTCCAACACAAGGGATTCCCTCACATGTCAAGCATTCCCTGTCGTGCAAGGATGGAAATCCTATATTTGCGAGCAAAATAATATGCATGCATGATGTGAGACATACAATATTCAGCTAAGGTGTTGCTAAATCTTTTAATTATCTTATTTATATCCTAAGCTTTATGGTGAGGTTATGAGTTGTAGAAAATTTTAATTACGAGTGATTAATTGGGTAGAAAATTTATTTTACCTTAAGAGCCTAACGCATCCAAGCCACACATTAAAGCATCAATTATTTAAGGAAAAAAAGCATATCGTTTCTAATGCACAAACTAAACATAACATCAAATATTTTATAACTATCACAAAAGAATAAGAGGCCGAGATTGGGTACCATCGCATAACCCAGTAAAGAAAATGGGTAGAGTTCTACCATTATATAACACAAAAATAAAAGAATAATTACAGTTTATAAATGAATAAATGTTATGGGGGATCTTCATGTCTCATTCATTTCTTCTTTTCTCCACATCTTTCCTCCCTTGATTTGGTGGGCTCCAAGGCATTACATGGAACCCCGTGGTAAATTCGGCCAATGCTCATCCTAAACCCCAATAGTATTAATCATAATTCCTAATGCAAAATTATATTAAAAATTAGAAAAGTAAATCTAACTACAAAATAGAGGTTAGCTAAACACACATATAACCAAAGCAATTATATTTATAATTTAGACTTAGCACCTTGCATATGGGTAACCAAACCCACCTAAACTTGGATTATGCTTAAGGGCTTAAGAAACCTATAAAAGAGAGCATTTATATTTATTATTAAGTGGCCTCTTAAGCATAATCCCCTGTAGAAAATATAATTAGGCTAATCACAACCTAACATTCAGTCTATAAAACATACACTCTAACATCTAGTCTAAAAATGACATCACAAAATAAAATATGCATCACACCATGCATCGTCCTAACATAAATCTCAAAGTGGTGACTTAATTCTAATGTGTGAGTTAAGGCTTGTGTGTTAAATCTTGCTAGACATTAGTGTTATAATTTTCTAGGTATAAAAGGATTCAATTTAACATGAAAGGGGAATTTCACTTAAAGTGATTTAATTAATTTGTAGATTTTACTTTATGTTTTCTCTCAATTCATTTAATTTATGCTTAGCAACTAAGTGTTATAAAGAGAAGAAAATAAGGTTATCCTCTTTAATCCCTACCTTAAGCCACTTTCTAAAGTATATTAATTTGATTTAGTTCTCTTTAGTGAATAGCTTATTACATATTTTAAATTCATCCCAAGTTTAGGTTTACTTTAAATGACCCTATCCAATGTGAAAGACTTCTTAAGACTAATCTAATTGAATTACTATCACATGATATATGTTAAATCATTCCTTTTCATCACATATAATATATACATGAATTTAATCCTAAGTATATCTATACATACAAAACATTTTAGCACACTTAAATGGTGAATGTATATGTGTATTTGAAGTATACCTTTTTTTATTTGATTGAATTTTTTAATAATGTTAATTTAAAGCTCTATCCAAATTCTTAAATAAAATTATATAGGGATGAAATTAAACAAGTACATGTCATTGTTAACCGGAAAGTGAGGTAATCAAATGACTTCCTTGGGGCTAGCTAAAGCCTCAGATTCTTGGGATGTCCAAACTATATACCCATTTGCATTCAAACATATGTAGATTTATATACATGAATATAGGAAAGAAAGCCTCAAATCATATGAATAACTAATTCAATTACTTAGTCAATTGTGAATGCATGCATTTTTAGTAAGAGAGATTTTCATCCTTGACCACTCATACATACACATGTAACAAAAAATGAGCAAGTACATGCTTTTGTTAACCGTGGAAGTGAGGTAATCAAATGACCTCCTTGGGCTAAAATCTCATTCCAGGATGTCCGGACTATATACTTTGTTATCTCACTACATATGAATGTATATGTAAATAAGAGGAAGAAAATCATGCAAAAATTAAATTTCTATTTTATTAAAGCATTTATGTATATGAATTAAAGTTTTATCCAATTTCTACATAATGAATTCAAATAAGTGCATTTTGTTATTAACTATGGAAGTGAGGTAATCAAATGACTTACTTGGGGTTAACTAAAGCCTCGTATTCTCGGATGTCTAGATCAGATACTTATTAGCATTCAAATATATATAAAACTACATATGAATTGAGAAAAAGAAAGCTTTACTTCATATATTTAAGCTATAAGCACATGCGAACCTATATGTATTCATAACTACTATCACTCTAATCATTGTAGTTGATTTATAAACTTTGAAAAGTAATTTGAATTTATTAGTGTTAATAGTCACACATATTATAAATTAATCCAACACATGCAAGCTTACATAAAGGAAGATAAACCAATTGATTTAATTAATTTTGAAAAATGAATGCATGATTTTAAATGACATACAACATTTAACATGATTGGAAATGAATAAATAAATATAAACATATGATTTAATTTAATAATTAATTCCTAAGGATAATCATATCAAATAAGACTATTTAAAGTAAATCATAACTTTCTTAATGCCATTTTTTAATTTCATTTTTGATTTGATTTAAGGATGTTAGAAAAGGTTTGCTGGTCCTAATCCATTCCCTTGTTTGTCAATTCATTTGGTTTAATGAAATGTGATTAAGTTGACTTTATGAGTTAATTAAGTTGTAATATGCATTAAATCCATTAATTAACCCTTTCTATGTTACCTTAACATAACTACCCAAATAATTATGATCCAACATGATATGCACATGCATTGAAAAAAAATTTACAATGATCCTAAGAAAGGAAAGGGGCCTAATACAATTGGCTCATAATTAATGGTTAATTACACAAAAGAACTTAATTAAATACTCTTATAATTTTCCCACACATGTGGGCTAATTATAATTTCCTTAGGATTTCCTTAGGTTGTTGAACACCTAAGGGTATAAAGACTTAATTAATTAAAGTCTAACATGTAATAATTTAATTTAATCAATTAAATAATTTAAGTAATTAATTAAGCCTTAATTAGTTTGATTAATGGAATGAACCTAGGGAAATGGGCTAGGAGGAAGCTTCAATCTTATCCCATGGTTTATTCACGCTAAGTAACAATTAACCACTTAATTAATTTATTTATTATTGTTCATGGGATTAATTAATTATTAATTAACATAATAGAGTAATTAGAGCTTAATTAGTTAATTTCCATAATTAATTGCAATAAGTCCCCGAAAATTATGGGAGGCAGAGGTCATCCCATTGAATTAACTCATAAAATTTGGGATTAATTACTTAAGTAATTAAAGAGTAATTATTAATTTTATAATTAAGCCCTAATTACTTTTAAAATTAATTAAGAATATTTTTATAAATTCTCTATGAAATACCTTTAAAATGAGTATTTATTTATATTTTCCTAATTTTTTATATTAGTTATGATTTTTAAAAAATTTAGCCATTAAAACACATTAATAAAGCCTAATTAACCTTTCTCATCAACATCACATGGCGTCGATGTACTCACTTTCCACATGGCACCGGATTGGTTATTAAAAATAATCCTAGTCAGGGCTTATGTGGTGTTGGCGAGATGCGCTTTCACATGGACCATCGATCTAAGATCGATGGCCATAATTAATCCCATAATGTAAAGAGATTAAAATCAAATTAATCTAATTGATCTAATCACAACCATCTATTTTGATCACATAGAATGGATAGTGTGATCCGCCTCTACCATGCGAGGAGAGACAAACACCTTCCATCGTTCTTGGCTCAATTAGCTCACCCGAAGCTCGGATCGATCTCAATCAATCCCACACCATCCACAAAGCAAGGCGAGAAGATCTAACAGTGGAGATCTCATGGTGTGCAACTTTTCTTCACAAAAGACCAACTATGTTTAGCCTAAGGATCAGTTTCTTGAGGAATTACCACACCGGAGCTTAAGATTGATGGAAATCTCGATTGAGGAAGCTTCTTCTAGTAGAGATAAAGCCTAATCAACACAAGCTCCAATTTGAGGTGAATAGCTCAAAGACCAATACCCAAAGCTTTGGAGGTGGTGGCGGTAAATCCACCCCTAGTCGTTGGGAAGATTGCGGGATGATTCATTATTGTTCGATTAGCTCCAAAGATGGTGTGTGCAAAATTAATTGCACTTTAGTTGAGCCTTGAGAAAATTGGAATGAAAGGAAGGTTGCCCTATTTTTGGGATGGATGGGGATGGTATTTTGGGAGCTTCGGAAGCCTTAGGAACTCTAGGAAGAGGCTTTGGAGGCTCGTCTTAGGTTCTCTAAAGCAAGTCTGGCGTGTGTTTTGAGTTGGAATGAATGGGGGGTATACCCCTCCTTCTCTTGATCGAACGGCCATGGTTGATTTGGAATTTTATGATTGTCGTGCTACCTCAGGGAGTTATAGATGGCATGAGGCGATGAGGTGGGTCATTTTGAGTGGCCAAGGCTTGGGAGGTGGCTACCAAGGAGGGTAGTGGGTGTCCTTGAGCTTTTCAAATGCACCAACAGGGGAAGTGAGGTACTTTCACCTTCCCATGAGTCATGACCAACCAGTCAGGTTGGTAGTGTCCTAGGAGTCTAAGTGGACCAATGGGAGAGTTTCAAGTGCCAAGAAATGGAAATGACCACTTACATGGGTACTTTATCTTATGTGATGCCCCTCAAAGCGGATGGTCATTTGACATGAGATTTGATTTGGGTGGATTTAAAATGAGCTAAAAATGGGTTGGGTCAAATTTTAAGTCATTTGGAGTTGATTAAATTCACTTTGGCTCAATTTGACCCATTTGGGTAAATTTGGGTCCAATCAGGTTAGGTTGACCAATTGGTCAAATAGGATCAAACCAAGGGTTGGGACAAGTTCATATGATCATTTAGGATGCATTGGTGTCATTATTTTGAGTGAATTTGATTTATATTTGGTTTTGGTTCATTTGAGCTCATTTGGGTCAAATGGGGTCAAGTTGACCAATTTGACCAATTAATAGCCAAATTGGTTAACTTGGTTTGGGTTTGGTTGATCATTTGGAATATGTTGTAAGCTTTGGCTGAGTTTAATTTGGATTTGATTGGGTTTTATGTTGGTTAAATCCTTTAGGTCAAGTTGGGTTCAATAGGTCATTTGGGTGTGGATTAATTGAGGCTTTGGTCAAGTTCAACAATCAATTTAGAATGAACGCCATTGGTTGTAATCAATTTGATTTAGATTTTAGTTTGACCCAATTTATCCTTGTAGGTCAATTTAGTTTAGATTTGGTTTTGATTCATTTGAGCTCATTTGGGTCAAATGGGGTCAAGTTGACCAATTTGACCAATTGATTAAATTGGCTTGGGTCATGGCTTGGTTTGGGTTTGGTTAATCATTTGGAATATGTTGTAACCTTTGGTTGAGTCTAATTTGGATTTGATTAGGTTTTACATTTGTTTGATCCTTTAGGTCAAGTTGGGCTCAATGGATCATTTGGGTCTAGTTGGTCAATTAAGTTCAATTGAGGCTTTGGTCAAGTTCAACAATCAATTTAGAATGAACTTAAGCCATTGGTTGTAATAAATTTGATTTAGATTTTGGTTTGACCTAATTTATCCTTTTAGGTCAAATTGGGTCAACTTAGGTCAAGAGGGCTAATTGGGTTTGGTTTGGCTCAATTGAAGGTCAAGTCATGTTCAAATATTAATTTTGGGTTTGTATAAGTCATTGGTTTCAATGGATTTGGTTTAGTTTGCAATTTGGCTAGTTTGAGTTCACATGGGTTAAGAGTATGAGCGTGGTCAAAGGGCTAGGTGTACTTGGTTTGACCTAATTTATGATAATTCATCAACCTAGAGTGATCAACAATCATGATATGAAATTTGGATTGGCTTAATTCACTTTGATTTAGATTGAATTGAATTTCGGTTCAAATAGATCAAATTGGTCACTTTATGTCAAGTGAACTAATTGAGTTTAGTTGAATCGATTTTGGGTTGATTTGAGTTTAGTTGATTTTATATGTGAGCTTAGGATTAATATATAAATTCAACTATAATTAATTTGGGTTCAAATGAGTTTTGGCTCATTTCAAAATTTCAAGTCAAAAGGGCTAGGTTAGGTTTTATATATTTCATTATATTTAGAAAGGTGATTGATGGGATGATTGGTTTATGAGAAAATCAATTGATTTTGGCCTGATTTGGATGAGATTTTGGCTAAGTCTATGGAGTTAGCTTAAAGGGTTTTAAGGAAGATTTTGATTTAGTTTAATTTAGTTTTGATGATTTAAATATATATTTCATTTATATTTTTGAAGATGATTGAAGATATGATTGATTCATGGGAAAATTAATTGAGTTTGGATCAATTTGAAGGCAAATTTGGCTAAGCTCTTGAAGATGGGTCATAGGGCTTAGATTTGGATATTGATTTAATTTAATTTAATTTTGATCATTTGAATGTAGTTTTGATTTATATTTAGAAAGGTGATTGAACATATAAATTCATCGTGAGAAAATCAATTTATTTTGGATTTATTTGAATTTGGCTAAGGCTAAGTCCATAACATAAAATCATAGGGCTTAGGTTGATTTTGAGTTTGGATTTAATCATGAGCTACAATCATTTGGCTTTGGATTTGGATTGGGTATTTGAATTGAATTTGAGATTTGGTTTGAGAAGGTGAACTTGGGTTGGATTTAGGCTAAAGAGTAAATGAGTCTCCTTAATCCCAAAGGCATAGCCTAATCCTATGATTAACCCTTCTAAGTCTCTAGGCTTAGGTTAAGTGTTTGCCTAATTATTAGAAGTGTCTTATGACTAAGGAAGTCTTAGTGTCTAGAAGACTCCTAGGTCTAAGAAGAGGAGAAAGAGAACTCACTGCAAAAGTGAGGTCAATAGGGCTTAAGGTGGATTTGGTTTTGAGTTTGGTTGATTGGCTTTGATTACAGGTTTAGGTTTGAAATGATGATTAAAGAGTTGAATTGATTATGAGAAAATAAATTGAGCTTAGATTGAATTGAAAGGACTTGGCTAAGTCCATAGGTTTAAATCATCGGTTTAGGATAGGTTTTATTTTGGTTTTGGATTTGGAAATTGGTTTGAGTATTGGAATCCAATTGAATAAAGATTCAATTAGATTTGGTTAGATGGTTTTTGAGGTTTAAATTTGGTTAAAGAGATAAGCATAGATTTGGTTAGGCTATAGGTTAGGTAAGTTCCCTAAATCAGAAGAGATGGCATAATCCCATAGCTAATCCTTCTAAGTCTCTAGGCTTAGATCAAGTGTTCACTTAGTCACTACAGGTCTCTTAGAACTAAGGAGCTCTTAGTGTCTAGAAGAGTCCTAGATCTATGATGGGAAGATTGGATCCTCACTCCAAAAGTGAGGTCAACAATGCCTAAAATTAAAAAATTGGTGGTGTAACATACATGCTAGATTTTTTACATGTTCAGTGCAAGAAACTCTTCTCCCTTATTCTGTATCTAAGATCAACTAAGGAAGAGTTTTGTTTTATGATGGAACTAAGTTCAATAATGGAACATGTTGCAAGGTGTGGAGACTTGGTGCTAAAGGGATGGCATTGCGGCTCTACTGAAAGTGCAAGAGACCCAAGAGCATGGCACCTCGATGCGTAGTCCACACTGCAGTGCCATAGGTCAGAGCCATATGACTATATTTTCTGATAGCTTAGTGCCTCGGCACTAGAATTTTAGCACCGATGTTGTGAGTCAAAATACATAGTTTGGAGAGAAGTTCATATGGAATTTAGCAAATTTTAATAAAATTTTGGGGCGGTAACATTTTAGTAGTGTTAAGTTCTCATTATCTCCTTCATCTCCCTTGTCCAGGATCTAAGATCAACTAGGGAGGTTACTTTTCTTCTCACACTAGAACTAAGTTCAACAATGAAGGTTCTTTTATAAAAACTTAAGCAGAGAGAGAAAAGCTAAGTAAAAGAATGCAAGAAAACATAATTACAATGAATCTTTCACCTTTAGTAGGAGGAATGACTTTCATAAGGCAAGAGTCGATCTTGCAAAACAAACAGTTCAGCAAGAACCACTAGAAAAATTAGAGAGAATAGTAAAAGTGGAGAGGGAAGTGGAAGAAGGAGAGGGGGAAGTAATTTTTTCCCATTTTATAGAGTTATTTCCACTAATGGGGCAGTTTTATGTTCCATAATCGTTTCCCCCCACACCCCTAGGTGGTTAGAAGTCATAGGGAGGGAACAATAGTTCTTTCTTGCTTAATTAAATTGCATATCATGGTCACACCGACACTATCATGGCGACAGCCAAGCCATCAACTTCAACTAACCTTATAGATATATTTATGGAAGGACTATTTTAGCGCCATAGCGTTATAGCCAAATAATTTATTATTTGCATTTTTTTTTTGACACCAACAGCTATCTCGTCCAAAGCCATTTGCATTGAGGTAGCATTATTTCTCTGACCTCCACTAAATGGTTGTGCAATTATACTAGTATTTACATAATAAGCAATCTACATTCAAAGATAATTTAGATATTAATCAACTTTATTTAATAAATTTAATTTACAAAATAATATACATACTATGACTCTTTCATCAAGAGAGTGAGAATAGCATGTGTCTAAAGGATTTTTCAAAGCCTTCAAAAGGTATAGATTTGTACCAGTAAGTATCTACTGAGCTCTACTCAATCGTCACACGTGATAGGTAATAAGATTTATAAAATATCTCATATATTCCACTAAATTACTTAGCGTGATATTGTATCCAATCTATGTCCGCTCTTCCACGGTCCTTTACTGCCAAAAGATCTTAGAAATATTTGTATATCTATAGATTGAATACCTTCAAATTAACACATAACCCTATCTAGGATGTGTCATTCGACATGTTTCCAACTAATAAGTGGAACACACTATCCATATCTCCAATCCAAATAGATTTGAAAGCTAAAAAGTTACCCCATATATCACCTATAATTCTTATTAGATTAGACCACATCAATAACAAACTAATTACAATAATGATCTAATGTACGGCTCTACTATATCCCATCAATTTCATTTCTATAAATAATTATATTTCCAATAGGCATCTCTCAAACACTTCTCACATATTTGTAATGATAAATGTTATGTTAAATAAACTTATTGATAGTTATACAAGATTACAATTACATGCAAGTATTATGAATAAAAAAATTGGATTTCTAGCCGGCTTGCCCAAAATGTCCCTTGGAAAAAGGACATGAAGTGTTGTCCTACCGGTATGCAATCTCCAAATGCTTGAAGGAGATGTAGACAACCTATAGTGCACAAGAACAGACCTGTTAATTGAATACTGCACAAATCTATCCAACTCCTCAAGTAATTGTAAGTAGTGAAGATGTATATGAGAACTAAAAGTATCGAGCAGTAAAAACAATCAATCATGTACAAAATGTAAACCCATACATGTCTAATTAGAACTTCATAATGGTAAATCATTATAAGAATCATATTGGAATGGCCATCATAACCATCTCAATGGTATAATTAAATTAGCCTATGAATGACCTATTCAAAAATTAGAAATATTGTTTTTTCATATGGGTTTTGATACAAAACTTCTTCTTTTGGGTGACTCCCTAATAACTCATCACAGCATTCAGGCCAAGTTTCCCATCTCTGACTAAGACCAACTATGATAGGCATGACTAGTGTTAGCCCATCTATCTTAACACCAAAGATGATTTGTACATCTTCTAGGGTGATAGGCATCTCTCTTGTAGATAGGTGAAGCGCATTCATCTCAGAGGACTATCGATCTACTAATGATGTAATGAGATGATGGTCAAGTTTAATAAACTACAAGTGTCTAATATTTTACAGACATCTAGCTCCAAGGCTTGTATGAGTCATGGACAATTCACAGGTTACTTCCTGGCCATCCTAAGATGACTAGTTTCTTCAAATGTAGTACTCTACAAAATAGATGCAAAAAATACGGTAACACTTTGTTTAGATAATAAAATATAACACCCTAGTTAACAAATGTAAAATACCTAATCTAGATGTCTTTATGTGATATGTGTAATGCCACAACACTAGATGGTAAGTACTCAAGAATAGACAATGAGGTACATTCATCTATCATTCCACCCTCTACTCTTACTCTAATCACCAAGCTATGCTACCTCAAGGACTTATAGCATCATTTGAGTAATAAAGTTCTCAATTCCTAAAATAATTTAGTTCACTTGAAAAATATTTAACATTACCCAATATTTTAAATGATCCATATTATTAATTCAAAGAAAATAGAAAGTGATGCATTAGACAAATAGTATATAAAGTTGAAGGAACTTTCAGGTGAGAAAGTGGGAACAATGTCCACTTATGTCACAACTCTCTCCTTAGGTAGTTTAGGCCCTTTGACAAAGTTTGGTTTAGCTTCAAAATACTGTATATAATGCATAAAATTTATACTACTATTTAATGACATGTGCAAATATAATAAATAGTTTTAATAAATATGGATTAAAATAATTACCTCAACAACAACAACAAGACAATTAAGATAACAAAGTTGCTTACAAAGTTAAGTCATAGAAGCTTTCAAAATCATAATTTCTAATAACATTTTAGAAATATATACATTACAATTTTCTTAGAATGTTGCTTGCTTGTGTCTCCAACAATGGTATCTTTTTTCATGACCATGAACAACTCTATATGAAAATTTATATTTGTTATGTTAGAAAAATATTATTTAGACTAGCTAGAACTTGCAACAGTTAATACTATATGGCATACCTTCTATTACATGGGTTATGTTGTCATGTTGCACTATTATGTCCAACAATTTCATAGATTTCATGTTACTCTTTCTACTTTCATTCATAATATTTCTATATCTACTTTATTGTGTGTCGACTTGTCTAAAGTTGGTGCAATAAGTGGTTTAATATCATGTGTAATAATGGTGGCCAAATTTGCTTCTCCAGAATAACATAAAAGAAAGCTTTATATGTATGTTTGTAATTCTCTAGTGTAAAGAATCTTGAAGCAGAATATGAATAATCTAGATGTTTGACACTGAATACAACAATTGCATGGGCATGGCATATGATATACCATATGTACACAAGCAAATTTCGATCAACATATATCAACTTTAAATGCTCTTGATGACATATCAAAAACTTGATATTCATGTGGGTTAATGCGATATCATGCATCTCTCTCGCTTTTGTATTGATTTAACATAGGATGTGAAAGATGATTCATTGCTTGCAAACTGATGCGCAATATTTTAATGTATATTGAACAAAACTATTAGATTATAATATATATTAAGATTAACCCTTGACCGGTAATCCATCATGTTTAAAGACCCCATTAAAACACTTAGATGCATTTTTGCTAAAGATCCATACTTAAACTTGCTATTATGACATAATACCCACTTTGTAAAGTTGCATTTAATTAACCAACCGGTATTTGTTTTAACATTTTTAATGTTGTTTATGCATCTATTAAATGTTGCAAAATCATCGTATTTTTAGCCTAATACATTTTATCACGAGCATTCCACATGTATTCCCATCCAGTGCTTTCTTAAAGTTTTCACATAGGTGGTAGACAATTTCTATGTGCCATGGGAAGATCTCGCAATAATCTTAAAAAAGACATGAATGTCTATTGGAAATAATACATAAATTCTGATGAGTATGAATGGGTTTTACTAGATCTTGTAACATCCTAAGAAACCAAGTCCATGACTTATTTGAAACTCAACAATAGCAAATAATAAAGGGAAGAGCCTATTATTGGCATCGATTCTAATAGCAACTAATAGGGTCTCAATATTTACTCAACAAGAAAGTCCCATCCAAACTTAGGATAAGTAAAACATCCACCTATAAATGCTATGCCCGAGCACCAAAAAAACTAACAAAGAAATTACTAGCATTTGACTCAATTCATAGAAGGAATCATCACATTATAAATAACCTCCATCAATATCAATGATGAATACCACTCTTCATAGCTTCTAAACATAGTATGTATTGCCTTACATCTTGCATCCCAAGTTTTCATATAGGAGGCTTTAATATTGAATTTGGACTCTATGCTTCCAATGATTTTCTTAGGCTTTATGTCAAGTTTTGTGGATTAAAGATGTGATATGATTACAAACAAACTTTAATGTACATTTATGGTGACTACATTATTTTGGTGGGGTGCAAATATAATATTGATTGATATTTAAAATACGTGCTTCACCCAACATTTTCATACTCAAAGCATTCAAACAACATAAATAGACTAGGAATGTCATGTATAAGCACTAAATCTTATTCTTTATTTCATATTACTTCATTATAGATCAAGTACTAAGCATACATTGTAAGTCTGATTTAATGATGAAGATCATACCTACGATAATGTCATCTAGATTAAACTCATTGATATTAAATGTGTACTAGTAAGCCATTGTAAGCATCAAATGTGTCCCATTCCTCCATCATTTTGCTTCAATGTACTCATTATTTGAAATCATTGATGTGTGAATCTCATTATTCACTATTGCATGTTGTGTAGAAACTTATGATTAGGTATTTCAACATCATTGTTGAAGGATGAGAGATGCTCATTTGTATCTCTCTTAGAATTGAATTATCACTTGATTCACTATCCATTATCTCATAATCATATTCTCTATCTTCTAAATGCGTGCCTGTTGGTGATCCTTCATCTTCTACTTCAACACTTTGTCTAATATATGGTTCAAATAAATGGAGTGGGAGAATATACTGTGAAGTATTTGGTGCTTTAGTTGGGTTGAATATCTTGGAAGCAATATGGGTAAAGGAGTAGATGCTCCAAGTGTACCCTAATTTAATATTAGATGGTGGAAGAGTATTTAAGTTACTATTTAAAATAAAAAATTTGAGTGTATGTTAACTAAAAATTTCACCGCCATCGATGACATCGCTTATTAGTACATTCAGTTGAATTTGTCTAGAATTATTGTGAGTGTGTTGTTCTTCAACTTCAACATAAACAACTATAGCTAGTTTTTTTTTATTTTCTCCAACAAAAGGCACAACTCATTCATCTTTGATACTTGTTGTGATATAACCACTTGTTGTGTTCCAGAGAGAGGTAGAGTAAAACTTCACATCTTAGCTTTGTTGAAAATCTAGCACACACACAGATAGTTGAAAAGAGAATAAGAAACTCCAAAAAATTTACATGAAAAAATCTAGAAAGAGGGGAAAAACTACTAGGCCTAGTCTAGTTGAAATGTTTCCACTATTTATGTGTTGAGTTACAAAGTTTTAACTTTCCCTATTATGACAATACAAGACATTAATTGAGAAATCAAGAAGATAAGAGATCTAGATTACAATTCTATGGCTATAATAGAAGTTGGGCTGCAATGGTTGTCCAAGGTGATCGACGACTAGTAGGTGGTGTTGATGGCGGTGCTTATGATGACGACAGATTTCAAGCTTCTTGCTTCTCTATAGTTCTCTCCTAGCTTTCAATAAGAGTTCTCATCTAGCTTTCTCCTCCTTCATGACAAGAATGGGATCCTACTTATAAGATTTTGAAAGGGTCATTTTAGTAATAGTATCTAAATTCTAAAGTACTCCATCAAAGATCATGATTCCCTTGATCACTTATATTTTTTATGATTTAACCATTCAAATGACCTCCAATTTGAATGATCTTATGCTCATTAGATTTGTCTCATCGCTACTCAATTTGACCATATGCCTACTAAATTTGAAGGTCATTTGACCATTCAATTAATTTTTCAAAATTTTCATGTATCTTGATTTGAGCTTGATTTGAGCTCATTTAGACTTGTATTGACCCATTCTTAGTATCAATAGGCTTGTCTCAATGAGACATTCAATTTGATTACATATATGTATTGCCTTTGAGATTAAGTGTTTGACTTAATAAATTTGATGTGATATATCTTTTCTTTTTTTTTTTTTGAAACCAAATCTAGTCATACAAAAATTTAATAAATCCATATGAAATGACAACTTTAAAATGTATTATTATTATTGCGTGCTAGAAAACCAGTTGCGGTAGAGTAAAAGTTTACACCTTAGCTTCTTTGGGGAGTAAAAGTTTATGCCTTAGCTTCTTTGGAGTCCCAGCACCTACCAGTATTTAAAGTGAGCTAAAACTCGGAATTTTACTGAAAACCTCAAAAGAGGAAAAACAAGGCCTAGCCCGGTAAAAGCTTTCACTATGTATGAGTACAAGATCTTCCGTCGATTACAATTGTATATGAAAATGGATGATGATGTTGACAATAAGTTAGCG